>VXBO01012131.1:1100206-1146248 GCA_013400135.1 Rhinoptilus africanus | reverse complement strand
TTTTTTTTCTTTTCTTTTTTTTGGGTGTTGTGGGCAGTGCCACTGCTGGAGCGGTGAATCCCTGCAGGGGCTGCGTGTCCGGGTGCAGCAGCAGAAGTGTGGAAGCAATCGATGAGAAGTTGGGGCCAGTCTGGGAGCCAAAATGTTTCATGGCTTAAATCACTGCTGATGTGCTATGGTTGTTATGACTAGTGGCGGCAGGCAGTACCTACTGATTTTATATGAATTGGGTCTTCCTCTTCCCTCAGAAGGCTCTCCAAAAGAAGGAAATCAGCTGCTGTGAGGCTCTGTGTTCGTGGAGAAATTATGTTAATCTGAAGTATCCATGCTTGCCTAATTTTTTTTTACCTTTGCAAGAGCAGACCTGTTTCTTAAATACTGTTTGTCTCTACATTCAGTAGAGATTGTATGTATGTTCTTGCTCCTACTTCGTTTAAAAGAAGAAAACCACCACCAACAAAAAAATGTAAGTCCTCTTCTGAGCTCCCACCTTCCTCTTAGATTTGATGTCGGGGGTCAAGGTCGTTGTGTTCATTTTTACAGTTTGCAATGAATTTTGTGCAAACTGTGGCTATGTTTTTTGATTAAAAGAGCCTGAGTTCTCATTTAATTGCTTTTTGAGTTCCCTGCAGACACTTTTGTTTGAGATGTGGCAAAATAAGCCTTTGAGGTTTAGTGACAGTGATATTACAGTGAGCTTTATGTGGCCCTTTTAAAGTTGTTAATGTGGAATGGAGGCTCTTTAGAAATCAAAGAAATAGAAGAACAGAAAGGTGTGATGAGAACTATGTTTTTATCTTTATAAAAAGATATAGTACTGAATGGAGCCACGAGTCAATCTTTGCAGTCTGACAAATGTTTCATCTCCCATTTGTTTTTCCAAAGGGCTGCAGCCTGTCCGGGGTGTGCATCCAATTCTGGTCTCCCCTGGGCGGTGCTGCCCTGCTGGCCTTGCCTTAGGGAGAGCTTTCCCGTTGTTTTACCCTGGAGACCAGAGTAAAACAGAGCAGGACGCAGTGAAAACTTCCATTTTACTCCTCCTCTGGCATGCCTGGTCCTGCTAGTTCTACCATTTGTCTACTGGTTTTTCATTTTATGCTTTCTTACAAGATCCTATGGAAGACTGCATAATGAGAAAATGTATTCTTTTTAGTTGTAATGGGAAAACTGAAAATAGTTAATTGCAACTATTAATAGCCTCAAGAAAGAGAACGGTGCTAGAATTTCGGGTTAATGGTGCCAGCTTCTGTTGCAGTTTGTCAGAGGTGTTTACATACTGTTAGCGCAGAAGAAACAGCAGTGAAGGTTTTGATGTTTGATAGCAGCTTTTTGTACAGACAAGAATGGCCAAGGGGAAAGTCAACAGCAAACACAATGTGGTTATGTTTTCTGTGCCCATTCCCTTGTTACAACACTTCTGGCAATGCTGATGTTTCTTCTTGGATCCATTGTCCTCAGGCCTGGCTCTGGAGGGCTGTGGCGTTGTCTTCAGCTTGCTCACTCGTGTATTGCAGCTTTTCACAGTGGCTGTGTTCAGCCGCATCCATCCGTGCTGCCTGGCTGCAGGCAGTGCTCTCGCGGGGGGGGACAGTGTCCATGGCATTCCTGTGAGGCACCTCAAGCGTGGCCGTGACTCCAGGGGTTGTTCTCCATCTCCTCCTATGCGCAGAGCTCCCAGGCAGAGGAGACCTCCATGCTGGCAGGCGTGGGGCTTCATGTTGTGTGGCTCGAACTCGACTGACGGTGTGCTTTCCTCCTCTGGGCACTTTGGGGTGGTATCGATAAAGCCTGGCTTTTGTCTGTCTGTCCTGAGCACAGTGTCTGTCCAATGTATCTGCTGACACGGCAAAACCCACGTGTGACCAGATAGCTTTTGCTTTTCATTTCTTGGACTCTGGCAGTACTTGCATTCTCTACGGAGAAGCGCAGAAAAAGGCTGGAACTTTATAAAAATATTTTATAAAGCCCATATTTTTTGTATGCCCTTCAGGCCAGTGGGGAGTGGATAGGTCAGTGTGTGGGGCGTGCTTTGTGGCTTTGGGTGTTGCCCCCCCCCCCGCCTTCTTCCTATGTGCTGATTTCTTGATGAGCATCCTCAGTTAAGGGACACATGTGGCTCGGGGCCTCCACAGGGTTTATTCCCTTACCTCCTCCTGGGGAAGGCCCTGTTTGCTGCGGAGGGTGTCTCGGCAGTGTCCCGTCCCAGGCAGCAGCGTTCGCATCCTGCTCGTCCCAAACAGGGCTGTGCGGGTGCCGCTGCTGTGAATTACAACTGGCCACGTCTCTGTTCACAAGCAGGCAAGAAGGTGCCAAGGGCTGGAGGAAGAGGAGCGCGAGGATTCCTGTTGCTGGCATGGCTGGTGGTTTTCCTTGCTGCGCAGCCACTCTTGCTGGGGTGGGTGGTGGTGTCCCCACGTGTTACCTGGGCTTCACCAGGAGGAAAACCTGGAGGTTGCCAGAGCCCGTTCAGCCAGCGGCCAGAGGTAGGATGGGCAAGGACCTTAATCCTTCAGCTGAGGCAGGCAATGGTTAAATGAGGCAGTCCGTGCTGGAGTAGACACTGAGCTGCCAGTGCTCCCAGGAGGTGGACCACGGATGAGAAGACCCAATGTGCCCATGCTCGCTGTGCTTTCCATAGCCCTGCGCTTGGCACTGCATCCATGGAGAGGTCGGGGCTGGGGCTCGTGGAGCTGTGTCTGGCCGTAAGCTGCTGTGCTGCTGCTCTCCGAGGGGACCTAAGCCTGCTGCTGCCTGGTCTCCTTACAAAACAGGCGAAAACATGAAAATAGCATTTTTACTGCCTAAATTTGGCCCCCAAAGCTTGTTCTGGTCCCAGCAGCAGCTCATGTGGTAAACCACGACTTGAAAGTGAGGGTCAGCCACATCTCCAACATCTTGCTGGCAAGGACATGGGTAAATACCTGCTACAGGGGCTTGGGCTACCCACATACTTCTCCTGGAGAGAGGAAGGGAAAAGAACCAGTTTGGGTTAATTTGCTTAGTTTCTGTGGTACAGAGTGAAATAAAACAGAGCCTGTGCTGAGCGCCAGGCAGCGCCGGGAGCTGCCCCGGGCTGGGTCTGAGTGAACGAGCTCAGGGGCTGCTGCTGAGCGCCCTGAACAGTGCAGTGCTCTGCTGGGAAACCGCTCTCTGGAAACAGGTTCTCCTCTCTTGCTGCAGATATTGGTTTTGGCCAGAGCAAGCTCCCCGGACCCACTCCCCCCTGACCGCGCGCTGGGGCTGGCCGGGTGCCTCCTGGCCACGCCATGGCCCCAGCTGGCCAAGGCACGGTTTCCAGCAGCGCTGCCGTCCGCACAGAGCCCCTGGGTTTGCTCCAGCGTCTGCAGGCCGGGGCTGATCTTACTTCTTGGTTCGGTTCTTTCTTGCCTTTATTCATTTCCATTTAACCAGTCGCATCCCTGATAACGCGTGTTCCATACTGCTCAGAGGCGGCTATAAAAAGTAGGTGTATTTTAAGAGACTGGTAAAATGTGTTTTTACTGCAGTTCCTTTGGGCTGGATTCTACCTTCAACAGTGCTGCTGTGATCCTGGAATAACTCCTGCTGGTGGTTTTAGGTGGACTATACCGCATTTTTCCTGACTCTAAATGTTAGAGCCTAGCTAGCTGAAGTGGTGAGTAAGTGACTCAGGGCACTGAGTTCCTTATATTGTGATTTTTACCTTAATTACTATTTTTGATGCTTTCTGCCCAAACCAGTACTGCTGGTGGCTGTCGAGTTTGTCATCTGGGTCCTGTGATTTCCTTGCTTCAGCTGTGTATCTCTGGCTTCTTCATCCACCGTTGTGGCTGCTGCCCCTTGCAGTGCTGTGAATCTCGTGTATTTGAATCCAAAGGACAGCTGACGTCTGTCCACGCTGGACATCCCATGTGCCCCGCAGCGTGCTCCGGGCGGGCAGTTGGGTACGGCTCTTCTGCAGTGGTGCAAGTTCTGTCCTCTCTCGTTGCGGTGGACACGCTTCCCTGACGGATCTGCCA
Organism: Rhinoptilus africanus; assembly: GCA_013400135.1. Classification (NCBI taxonomy): domain Eukaryota; kingdom Metazoa; phylum Chordata; class Aves; order Charadriiformes; family Glareolidae; genus Rhinoptilus; species Rhinoptilus africanus. The sequence continues at coordinate 1,142,250 of VXBO01012131.1, read as the reverse complement.
GTCCACGGCTCGTGCTCAGGCTGTAAATCTGGTCTGTGTGTCTGTGCTCTCCAGGGGTTGGCTGTTCGGCCTCCTTATCCCACCGCTGGAAGGACACACACGCGTGTGTGTATTCGCACGGGCACTGACTCTCTCACGCTCCTACCTGCTGCATTGTAGTCTGGTTTTGAGACAAATTTTCTGTGCCAGAATTGTATTGCAAAATCCTGAGTCATTTCTGGCTAACTGACATGGCAACTTTTGTGAAGAAAGAAGGAAAATTATTCTCCAAAAAGAATTACTTACTCTGAAAAGGAGAAAAATTACTCTACATGGATAATTCAGTGCCCCGACCTGTTTTGTAAGGTATCACATGGTTGGCTTTTCTGTACTGTTCACAAAACCTTTGGCAGAAGCTCATTACAGACTGAAATAAAGGAGGAGACCTTATGGTGAAGGTAAACTCACTTTACCGTACAGATTTCAGCTGCTTGCTTGCTGAAAATTGCTCTTTGAAGACCAGATCTGCAGCTGGGCCAGGAAGCAGAAGTTCTGTCCGTCAGCCCTGGTCTGTAGGCAAGACTAAGTGTGGTGGGAGTGGGTCTGGAGCTGAGCTCTGTGCTGAGGTCCACATCTGTCCCCGCTTTGCCTTCTGTGGCTGTGACAGGTCTGGTTGGAGGAGAGGTGGCTGCAATGGACTTCTTGCCGGCGGCATGCTGGGGAGGGGGCAGCAGGGCCGAGGACCAGAAGCGATGGTGTCCGTGGCGAGGGTGCGTGCTGTGGCTGAGCTGGGTAGTAACGCTGCAACAGCCCGCAGGTCAGAGCAGAGCTCTTCAGGAGGCTGGAGACCTGGTTTCCACTAACGGGAATTAAATGTCAAAGCCCCCCTGGCAGTTTGGCCGTCTTGGCATATGAAGTTACAGGGAGCTCTCCCCTGGCTGTCCTGCCTGTGTTGAGATGTTCCCACGGGCTTATTTACAACACCTTGTGGCCATGGAGAGTGGACATGACACAGGTCTTGAGCCAAACTGAGTGCTTTCATAACCATGGTATCTCCTTAAACCAGGACTAACTTGATTTGGGAGGTTTCTTGGGGAAAAGGTTGATGGCTCGAAATTTTCAAAGCAAATTCGTCATTGCATCTATGCTGTGGGTTTTTTTGCTGTTTTCCCTTTGTTCACTGCACCACTGACTGATGTAAAAGCCACAGCTGATTTTGACGACAGGACCTGCCCAACAGCGGATGCCTGGGTGAGACAAACTTTGTGCACGTACAGGGCTGGGAGCCTGTGCTGTTTTAGCAGTTGCATTTTGTCGTTAATTATTTTGTGGGAGTAGGCTTGTTTGTCATCTAGGAAGATATTTTGTGACCTAGAAAGATGCATGAATTCTGGTGTATCGTTTTCAGTGAGATGGAATTCCCCTCTCTGCGCTGGTGAACAGTGAAATGGAAATAGCTGCGTTGGCTGTAAGCAGAGAGTATCGGAAGGTCGTAACCTAGTTCTGATCAGGTTTGTTCTTACTGCATCTGCTTTTCTCATGAAGGAAGCTTTCCTAATTTGCGTTCTTAAAGTGTAAAAACAAAAAAAGAGATTCTGTTTCTTTTTGAAATGTTAACCCTTTTTGTTTGCATTTTGAATATCCATGTGAAAAAGAAAATAAAATGATCATTGTTTTCTTAAATCTGGCCTAACCTGTTGCACTTGCTGCAGTGGTTTCTTGAGAGAAATGCTGGATGCTGCAGGGTGACTGGTCTGCGCTCCATTTAAAAAGAATAAAAGGTGAGGAGGAAGAGTTTCTTTTATAACTGATGTGGAGCTGGGAGAGGCTGCAAAGCTTTGCCTTTGGAGCAGAGCAGCCACAGCGGTGCTGCGGGCTGGGAGAGCCCCTCCGACATGAGGCGCTGCCGTAAATCTCCGAATCAGATGGTCTGAACCCCTGGGGCTCAAACACACCTCAGTGGAAGGTCTTTTCTCTTTTAGGTCCCTTTTACCTGCTGTGTTGGGCCTTGAGTAGCTGCACATTGTGTTGTGTGGCCAGAATCCTCCCTTTGGGGGGTTGTATGCTGTGCCGGTGGAGGAGAGGAGGTGGGACAGCTCTTCCGCTCTGGCATCTACCTCCCTGCCTCTCCTCTTTCCACTTGGATGCTTTCTGCCATAAGCCCCAGGACAGACCCTGTGGCCTGGAGAGGAGGAGTGGGGAGGGAGGTGGACATGAGCAATGGTGCTTCCTCCAGCTCTTGATGTTTCTCCAGACCACTGTGCTGGTATCTGCTGTGGTCTCTCTGGGTTGTTGGTCTGGTTTCTGCAGACTGTTGGGGAGGGGTGTGGGAGGAAGAGGCTGACTTAGCCGGCAGATCTTTCTCTGCTGGTGGTGTTTCACGTTGTGGTGCCGTTGCTTGGGAGAGCTGGAGCGTCACAACGGTGAACCCTTTGGCTTGTGTTGCCTTGTTGCCTTGCAGAAAGCTGCTGTGTGTTGTCCCTGTGCAAAGGCATTGGCTTCTCCTCTAGGGAAGGCCTTGCTGAACCCTTCCGACCAGTGGTTACTTACGGTGGGGTTAAGCTCGTTCATATTGTGAGAAAGGAGCAAACTGATTTCATTAAATGGATAACGCTTGCTGCCCTTGCCTCAGCTTCCAAGGGTTTGGCCAAGTTCCTGTGGGGTCAGGAGGCCCCAGCCTGCCAGGATTGCACCAGGATGTTGTTTCGGGAATGCAGTGCGGTAGACAGTATTTACGCTCCATAGAGATGGCTGCAACGCCATTATAAACCCATTTTTACCCACATTCGACTTGGGCCTCTCAAAGGTGATGCACACAGAGATAATTCTTATAGCCACTGATACGACGGGCTGACCATGGTATTAAAATGTTAATGGAAGAAGCCTAACGAAGGGCAGTAAAACACTGGCAGCGCAGCCTGCAGTCTGTGTGTGCCTGCCGTGGCCAGGCTGCTGCGCCTGGGAAACGCGGCCAGCGGAAAACAGCTCACCTGAGTTGTGCCTGTTCAGTAACAGGTTACCTCTTGATAACCTAACCTGAGGGGGGCTTTCAGGGGAGGCTCCTTAGAAACAAAATGTGTAGGTAACAGGAGAGAGCAGGAGGGAGAAAACTAAGCCGTGAGTGGTAGCCAAGGTGTTCCCCTTGCTGCCAGAGCCCGCAGGAGACTGCCGTCACCTCCCGCCTGGCTGCTGCGTGGCTGGGAGGAGAGCAGCGAGGGTTCCCCCTTCCCCTCCCCACCAGGGGCTGGCGGGGCGATCGGCGTTCAGGTTTTATAACACCGAGCCGATGGGATGAGTGACTTTGGGCAGCGGCTCTGGTATAACCGTGCTCTCAAGGGTACCTGCACAATTGGGCCATTTCTGACACATTGTTCCGGCTGGAGTTCATTTGAAGGGAAGGATGGTTTGTTTAAAGCTGCTTATGCAAATATCCCTATAGAAATGGAATTTTTCTTTGTGGCTTGGCTGCTTTTTTTCATGCAGGCGTGGTAGGGAGACTGTCACTCGCCAGGATGCTTGATTTGGGCGTGCAGGAAACCCCAGGACCTGACTGTGCCCCTCCATGTGGGAGTGAGGGGTGAGTGGGCAGGGGCTTGGGCAGGGGCAGAAACCAGCTTGGCTAGCAGTGAAGAGAAGGTGGCATTTTCCTGACCCTGCCTCTTCCCAGGGGACGCTGCCCCCAGACACCCCCCCGCGCCCTGCCCCAGGTCCCTCAGGGCAGGGGGTTCCCAGGAGGGAAGAAGTCACTCAGTTCAAGATCTAACTTCCTACACTTTCACTTCCCTTTTTAGCAGTCGCAAGTTAGGAGGTCACCGTACAGCCCAGAGTAACGATGTAAGGGCTCAGTGGGGGCATGAAGGTGAACCCCGGGCTGTTGGGTGGAAGTTGCCTCTGGTTTGGGGCTGGCTCCGGGTGCGCTCCCTCAGGCTGACGATTAATGGCACACGGGAAAAAAAATGCATGAAAAATACCAATGCCAGATGAGTTGTTTTCAGACCTGAGGGAAGCGATTTTTTTCTCTCTTTTTATTTTTTAAATCTGAAACTTCTAGTTTTGGATAAAAGGCTTGTCTTGTTCTTTGACTTACTAAGAGCCAAATCTCTTGTTTTTTTCTGGACAGGGTTATTAATAATGACAGGTAAGGGAAGCAGGGAAGCCTGTCTGCTTGCTTTGGGCTATTTACTCTGTTTCTTCCCTGAAGCTTTCGCATGCGTTTCGCATGGACGGGGCTCTGAGCAAACCTGGTCTAGTTGAAGATGTCCCTGCTTATGGACTAGATGGCCTTCAAAGGTCCTTTCCAACCCAGACTATCCTGTGATTCTATGCTCCTCTGGTCCTCTTTGGCTGTTGAAGCTGGATATTGTCACTGTTGGGACCAGCCGCAGCCTTGGCCCGAATTCAGCCGTGGCGAGGTCGGTGCTCCTCTGGCAGCACGTCCCTCGATTCCCTCTGCCACTGCTGCTGAACCGCGGTGGTGGGAGCTGGCTGTGGTGCGGGGCGGGATGGGCGGGTGAAGAGCACTGCGCTGGGGAGCGAGGATGCCCTGTGGGCATGTTGTGCCGGGGGGGCTGGCAGGGTCTGCCCTGCCCTTCATACACAGCAGTGTCCGTGGGGGCTGAGCCAGCTCCCCACCATCGCCCCTGGGGCCGGTCTGGCCGCTGCCTGGCATGGAGCAGGTGGGTTTGGTTGGGGTCACGGCCCGCTTGGCACTTTAATAATGAATCTGGGCTAGCAGTGCGTTAGATATCTGTGTGTGAGGGCTTGCGCAAGGGAAATGGTGCGTACCACTGAAAAACAGGATGATAAAACACTAGAAAATAATGAGAGGTAATTCTGTGGTGAAGAGGGCTGGGCTACAGCACATGAGTAGTCTGAAGGGGGAAATAAAGCAAATGAGAGTCAAATAGCCTTAGTGTGTTCAATATTTGAAGAAGAATTGGATTCTCCTCCGAGTCCAACTTGCCATGCTATATTTGCAATACACTGTTGGTTCTAATCCCAGTTGTGAGGAAAAGAATGGCTTTTGTTGCCAAGTGTGTTTTCTCACTTGTCACAAATCAGTGGGGTGAAACATATGTTAGAGGAATCGCTGCCCAAGGCTGCCCGTTTGGAAGACGAGCCGAGGACACTGTTCCCCTGGGCAGATAATTCAGCTGCCCTCGGCTAGCCAGGGGTGCTGCCTGCACCCTGAGCCCCGGGCTGGTGGCCGTGGGGCTCGGTCCTGCTCTCCTGGCTGTGCCCGGCCGTGGGAGCGTGTGGTACCGCGGGTGAGGAGGAGGAGGTGGTCTCCGGAAGCTTTCATCCCAGCCCGTTGCTGGAGCAACCCCTGCTTTTGTCTGTCCCTGTCTGAGCAGCTGGAGCCTGGCCCTGTCCCAGTGGGACCCCACGGTGGCGGGCTGGGGAGGGGGCAGCGTGCCAGAACCACCATTTCCCCGAGGAGGAGGAGGGCTCGCTTGTGGGGGTCTGGCCGCAGCTGGTGGGGCTGGGCAGGCCCCCTGCCGGACGGAGCATCACTGCTCCCCATGGCATCAGGCCGTCCTGCTCCCCGGCGCACGCTTGGCTCCTGTCTCTCGTGCTTCAGTTCAGGCTACGCACCTTTATAAGTAACTACCTGGGCTTTCCCTCCCCCCTGATTTTTATCAGTTTTTGCCCATGTAGAATTGGGCTTACTTATTAAGTCCATCCTAAACTTGTTGTGTGTTGCACACGTGTGAACTTTGCAACTAGTCCAGGGGCTGGTGCTGGCTCCCGCATGCCGTCGCGCCTCTCCTGGCCGCAGGCTCTGCCGGGACCCGGCTGAGCTTCTGTCCCTGGAGCGAGCGTGCGGGATGTTGCAAGGCCGTGGTGTTGGGCTGCGGGCGTCGCGCTGAGGGTACAGCGGTGAACAGTGACACTGTTCGTCTCATGTGGCACTTTGACCTACGATGGGACAAGCAAATGTAAACATAGCTGTGAACCATCGTACCTTGTGCCACCTAACTGATGGTTGCTTTGCTCAAACTTATTTTGATTTTTTAAAAAAATGTTTTACTGTTTATGAAGACAGTAATTACTAGAGTAGCAGCACACCGCTAACAGCACTGTACATCTGCTGGTGCCGGTTTCCACAGTGGTTGATGCCAGTTAAGGAGCTTGGCCCTTACCAGCATGTGAGGGAAGAAGTATTGGAGCCAGGGGTTACTGGAAGAGGGGGGGACTTGCAAAATAACTGCCGGAGAGCAAGATTGCCTCGCTTTCTCCATGTACTGCCAAAGGATGGAATCCTGGCTCCACTGAAACTGGCGAGAGTTTTGCCACAGTCTCAACTGGGGCTGGAATTTCAACATGGTATTTGTCAGTGCCTGAAATCCAGAGATTCTTCTGCCCAGGAGAATGTGTGAGCTCCATGAGGACACAAGGAATAAGCGAATAATAATAATAAGGAATACCGCTGATAAAAGTTGCATTGATCAGTGGCACGCATCTAGAGTTTACTTGTTATATTTGAAAAATGAGATCATATGGAAAATATCCTTCAGTAAGCTGAGGGTGGGATGGGTTGAAGTAGCGGCGTGTTAATAACGAGCTGGAGCTGAGCATGCTGTCTTTGTCTTGACCTTTCCACATAAGCATGTTACTTCTAATGTGAGTGCTCAAATTGGCCACGGTTTCTCCCAAATAATTTTGTTCTTTGTAAAGCACTGCATCATCCGTGTTGTCAGAGGTATGCTATTTGGATCCGTGTAATCATTCTCGGGCTCTGTGTATGGCTGCCAGCATTGTCCTCACTGGAGAATGGATGAAGTGAACAGCCTACAAGAGGAAAAAATGAGATTTACTCTGATCTACTGCCTGAGATGTCAACATCAACCTGAACAACAGTTCCCTGAAGTCTTGAAAAGATGCAGGGAAGTGCCTTCACTTTATTCTGCCACTGGCACACCGCTGAGTATTGGTTTCCAACCCAAATGCAGAGCTCCCTCAGGGTACGAGCGTTGGCCTTGCCGTGGTGGTGATCACACGAGCTCCAGCATCTCTGAAGGTCCGTCTCTTCAGAAGTTCAGCAGAAGTGCCCCTGAGGCTTGGGATGCTCATCGTTCTGCCGCAGCCCCCTTGCGAGGGGGGGACGGGGCTCGCCGCAGCCGACGGGGTGATGGGCACACTTGCTTTCTTTCTGCGTCCCTTCTGTCGCACTCGGAAGCCTTTCTCCAGCTTGTGGAGGGATGTGAGCGTTCTTGGAGGTCATTGACTTGAGAAGGGACTTCTACCGTATTTGGGATCTCTGTAGCCTGGATGGCCCATTGCTGGGGCTCTGCGGGGCCACGCTCCCTCGCGTTGGGCCACGTTAAACCTGGTCCAGGCGGCTGCGGTGGTTGTGACCCCCCCCGCCGTCCCGGGGAGGCTGCCGAGGCTGGAGCACATCTCCTTGGGAAGGCTGATTGCTGCTGACATCTCACGTGGTTACGTGCGTGGCCTGAAAATAACGAGCAGTCGTGGGCTGCGATAATGGGCTAATTGATGTGAAAATATTTACAAAAGCCAAATCCCCAGATCTTCTCATTACAGATGTTCTCTCTCCCGGATGGATTAGCAGTCCTGCAGCCTGTCTTGAGCATTATTGCTCTCCTTGGTTTGCCAAGGAATTTTGGTTTCTCCAGCACCCCTGCCGCTGTGTTTCAGAAGAGATGAGGAAATCGAATTTCTTGCATTATCTACCTCTGATTCTGCATTTTAAATAACAGGACTGCTCTCACTGGAAACTCCTTTCTTATGAACAGAACCAAACTGGGAGGAAACAAGCAGCAAATCTTGAAAGCCAGTGGAGTCCATGGGGATTCGAGGAGCTTTTTAGCACCCTTGTCTGCAGAATGGCTCGATCTGTTCTCCTTTGTCACTGTTTGTGATTTCATATATTGTGAATTAAATCATAGGAGCATTTTAGACAAACTAGTGTGGAAATGTGACCAACTGCACAAGTTTATTTGATGATTTGCTTTCTGCTTTTAGGCAAATGCTCTCAGCTCTTCTTAAAGCAGATTAATAGGCTTTTGTTTATTGATTTCTACTAAAAGTTTTTATAAATTCCAAGTTCAGAAACGCAAATTGCGAGGTGGCTGGTTTTCTGGTGCAGACCTGCGGCGTTTGTCTTCGCATCCTGATGGTGCTGGGCAGGAGCCAGAGTTGGAGAGCTTTCCTAGGGAGGTTTGCTCTTCATGGCAAGGAGCTTATTCACAATGTAGAAAGGAAGGCTCTGACAATGTGGTATTAAAAATCCATATGTAGTAGTTGAACCACGAAAGGGTTTGAGCCCAGTTTGGGTCATTTCTTTGAGAAACCTTTAGCTTTCACAGAATAACTTACTAGTGATGCTCTCAGAGGCATCATGTTTCCTTTTGGTTTGCCAAATTATTTTTATTCAGTGTAAATAAGGACCTGCCAACATTATGCGAATTCCAGGGGTTACCAACCTGCTGCCTGGTAACATGTCTCCTATGTGTCTGTACATGTCTCCTCAACTGTGAGCAGAAGCAGTTCTATTGCTGCAACCTCCTGGTAACCATTCTGAGGAAGCAGGAAAATTGCTTGCAAACAGTGCTGGTAGAGACGGTGCGAGTTCGGTCTGGACTGTCAGCTGGCGCCCATGAAGGTGTCACCCTGGACGTTACTAGAGGCCGGTTGGGTTTGGGCTTGCTGGGGATCCACTGTCTTCATCTCCAGTGGGTGAGCAGGCCAGGTTCAAGGGAGAGGATGGAAGGTGTTGGGATTGGACAGCAAATGGTGGCTGCTCCGTCGGTGGGGCTGGTCTCCAGGAGAAAATGGATGCCCTCCGAGTGCTCCTGCCTGTTCCCTAGGCAGCAGGCATGAAGGGTGGAAAAAGGCTTTTCTGCCAGTCTGTATTCTTTCATCATCAGCTGAAAAGGCTCCTTAAGACCAAGTTCATTTTAATTGAAAGGGGGGTGCCTCTTAAATGCAGCAGGAAAGTAACGATGGAAGCAGGGGAGGGACAATGCCGGCGCTGTCGGGGGCTGTGTTTGTGAGCGGCTGACTCACGGAGACCTCTGGAGCACTGAAGAATGTCCTTTTCTCTATTATTGCTTCTGTCTTTGCATTAATGATGCCAGCAGCCTTTAATTTTGTTTTGTGCTGCAAACCTTTTCCATTTAACATGCAGCAACAGCTCCTGGGGTCAGTGGCCATCTCCATTTGTTTGTGTGCCGGCTCGTAGCTGAGTGGCTTTAGGGTCACGGCTGGCGGGCTCTCTGTGTCTGGAGAGGCTGCCCTTTCCTCCGCGCGCTTAGGTGGTGTTGGCCTGGGAAGTGTCAAAGCAACGTGTTATGCGAGTGGGGCAAACAAAGAAACTCTTGATGAAGTCAAAACGTGCCTTGCTGGTGCCTGGATGCCCAAGAGCGTCCTCACCAGCTGGTGGGACTGGCGTGCCACCGTGGAGTCCTCCTTGGCAGCAGGGCTCTGGGTAGAGCCAGCGCTCGCGGGACGAGGGGGCAGAGGGAGCCGGGTCTGGCGCTGGGCTCGTGTGCACAGGATGCAGTGACCTTCACGGGGCTGTCGGCGGGGGCTGCTGGTGGCGGCTCCGACGGGCACAACCTGTGCGTTCCTGATGCTCCGGGCAGGGAGTGGTGAAGGCCATGGGAGCCTTGGGGAGTCTCTGCGTTTGTTGGTGTTGTCTGAACTGCCTCGAGTAACCCCTGTAAGAGTCAAGGAGAAATCTGTGTGCCAGGTCAGATGAGCAGCAGTAGCTCACATCCAAGGGAAAAAAAGTAGGAAGAGGTAGGAAATTGAAAGGATTGAAGTGTTATTAATATTTGTTGTGTTTCTGTGCATTGTCAGGGTTGTTAAGAGCTGTGCTGGAGACCCTCTCGGGTTGTAATCCCCAATGAAAAGAGAACTGTGGTGGCTTTTCTTTAATTTTATTTTTAACAATCCAGATCAAACTTGCTCAGGAAAGCAGAGAGCTGTAAAGCAAGTCCTGCGTTGGCACCAGCAGGAGTGGGAATGTAAAATCCATATGGGATGTAATGAAATTTCCACTGACCCTGTGTGGGAAGGAAACTCTTGTCGGCGGGGGAACAAGATTTTAGAAATGTTTTGTTATGAAACCGGTACCTTTGTATCCTGTAGGAATGCAGCAGTGGGGTTTTAGGAGGCTTAATTCAAAGGCGGTTGCTCTTTGCCATCCTCAGCTCCCGCCAGTGGCAGTGTTAACCCCAGAGGTGGTGTGAGGGGGAAGGTGGCCACCTGCGAAAGGGGGTGTGCACGCAGCAGCGCTGCGTGGTGGTGGGCAAACTGTACCCCGGGAAGCCGTTGTGACGAGCGCGGTGGGTGACAGCACCAGCCTGGCATCTTGCGTCCTGGCTGCGCTGGGAGGGAGCTGTCGGAATCCAGGACTGCGTAGGTGGCCATCTCCTGTTGATCCCAGAAGGCATCGCAGCTCTCGCGTGGCACAGAGCCCCCGAGAGCACAGTCCCCCCGATGGAGTCAGAGCTGCAGTGCTCCACGCGTGGTCCTTCCGTGGAGCCCAGGCTGTTTCCCAGCAAATGCTGGAGCACAGCTACCACGGGCTGGACCGGCTTTCAGGTGTGGTGACCAAGTACTGCTTTCTGGAAGCCCACTCCGCTTCTCCAGGCATTCTCCTGCATCTCTGTAGCAAAACCGGGGTAAATGCTGCTGTGTTCCATTATGGCATTCCTCGTACCCCCGCAGAAAGTGCCACTGCAAGGGAAAAAAAAAATAAAATAAAAAATTATCTTCGGCGTATGAGTGCAAATGTGAAGCAGAAGCGGTGGAGAAGCAGCGTTGTTTGTGAGGGGTGCAGTGTGTGTTTTGGCCTGGTGCTGGATACCGTGGGAATGGGATGTGGCTTGTGTTTTTGCACGAATAGAGACCAAGACACTGACACCAGTCATTCTGAGACCTCATTTGCAATGAGAATTTAATTTCTTCTTCTCCATTCTTTTAGCGGCCATGTGATGGGTTTGGGTTTTGGTGTGCTTTTTTAAAAAGGGTATTTTTAAATTGCTTCTGTAGTGGAATTGTCTGTCCCTTCAGGGTGTTCTGCAGCTCGGCTGTGAGCGAGGGCTGATGGCTGTGTGCAGCCGATGCCCCGAGTCCCAGGGGAGTGCTGGCGGAGCGGCAGTGCCTGGGAGGAGGCAGCAGTTGTGCTGAGCATCCCTGCTGCGCGTCTCCCGTCCGCCTCTGCCCGGGGCTTCGGCCCTTCTGGCTCCTGGGTCCTGTCTGCAGATGGGATGGAGGTGGGTCAGAAACAAGTTGGAGAGCTTTGGCTGCCGCAGGGGTGGTTGTACGCTTATCCAGGCAGACCAGGTATGGAAAACAGCTTTGCTAGTGGCCAAGTGCAGTGTGCTGAGTCCCTTGCCAAGACTCTGTATGAGCCTCAGATGCATTTTTATGAATGATAGTGCTATCCTTTCATCAAGTATCAAGAACGTAAAGGAAATGGTGTAGAAGCAGTGCCTGTGGAGGATCCCACTTACGCTGACTGATTAACTTTGAACTTTTCAGCATTTGTTATTTCCATGGAGCTTTTGCTTTTTAGGTGACCTTCATGCAGCCTGCAGCCTCCAGTCCCATTACTGCCATCGTTAAATTACCCAGTAATGAGATTGCTGCAGGAGTCCTTGTTCCTGCGGCTCTCCAAGTTCACCTGTCAGGCTGCGAGTGGCTCAGTCTCGTATGACAGCTGTTCTACGAAGAAACGTTGAAAAATACCGGATTCTTATAATGGCAGTTTTAACCCCCTCCGCGTGGGATCTTAACAAATTTAAAGAGCTTGAAACTGTCCATAAATCTTTTGTGATTTCAGTCCGTGCTTTGCATGATCATTTCATAACTTATCAATTCGGCATCCAGCATGGAGTAATGATTCTCTGGGTAGGACCTTGCTGTTGCTGTGAAGTTGTAGGACAGCCTGATGCTGGCAGGAGACCAGCAGGGCTAGCCTGCCCAGTGTGTATATGTACTTCTATGTGTATGTGTATATATATGTATGTCTCTGTGTGTGTGTATATATATGCATACTCACGATTATTTCACGCGTTGGAATGGCTCCGCTGTATCGTCTCAGTTAAGGTCATTAAGCTTCTCGTTACTTCCCAGATTTGTGGTGCGTGTGCTCAGGCAGTACAGTTGTTTGTAGTTTGCTGTGGCTCTCGCGGGTTGGTCACTGTTTGTCACCTTGCCATGCTGGATTTGCAGAAGGAACCAAGAGTGAGCTCTAGCCCCCTTGGCAAAGAGCATTACCAATTTTCAGACTTCCTTATTAGCACAGGCTGAGCCCCCCTGTCATGTAGATGGCAACACTTCAGCCTTGCACCAGAAGTTTGAGAACGTTCAGCTCTTGTTGTTGCAGAAAATCCAGGCAGAGAGGCACCCAAGAGCTCGCATTCGCAATCCCCTCCTGGTAACCTCTGTAGGCAGCCGAGCACTCTCTGACGTTTGGGAGGGCAGGTCAGGGCTCGGCACCTCTCACTGAAAGTGGCCGTGGTCCGGCGGGGCTGGCAGCACTGGCAGCCGGAGGAGTCCCCTGGGAGCTGCCCCTGCTGGCCAGACTGGCGCAGGATTGCCTCCACCCAGGGGCAGGACCCTGCGCTTGGCCTCATTGGACCTTATGAGGCTCCTACTGTCCCACCTCTCCAGCCTGCCCAGGTCCCTCTGGATGGCATCCCGTCCCTCCAGCGTGTCACCACACCACTCAGCTTGGTGCCACCAGCAAACTGGCCACAGGAGAGCTGCGCTCACAAAATGTGGCTGGCCAAGGCCAAAGATACGATTCTGACTATAAAGAGAAGCAGCATTAAACGTTAAATCTGAATGTGCTGAACAGAATGAGTGTGCCTGAGGTGAGCGGTTATGGGCGGTGCGAGGTCGGGCTCAGCGCTGGTGTCTCTGCTGCTGGCGGGCTGCCCGTTCCCTGCGGGACCAGCCCTGGCGATGCCGACACAGAGATGCGGTGGCCAGGGCCGTGGCCCCACTCCCTCCGGGCACGTAGAGCCTCTCAGCCACAAAGACTTGTAGCACATCTGTCACGGCATCTGAAGGTTCTTACGAGAAAGCAAAAAAACCCTGGAACAGATAAAGTCTGGAGTGTTTTGTGAGCTGGAGTTTGGAGGGTCTGAAAGATTTTTAAAGCCTTTGAGCCCAAGGAGGGTTTGTTCTTCCAGCTGACCTGGCAGCGCCGGGCGCCGTGGGTCAGAGGAGGATGCGATTACAGGGCTAGCTCCCTTCAGGCCGCTTCAGCCGTTCTGTCAGTATTCAAACGATCATTTCTCAGGAAACAGTATGTTAGTTTATATGCAAGGAATATAGAATTTTTCAGGTAGTATGAGAAAAATTGAAGTATCGCTTTCTAGTTTCAGAAAGGCAACTGAGAAGCCCTGAGGGTTGATCTCCGTGTACTTACGCAGTTGTTTATTTTGACAAAGAACAAGGTTTTAATGTGAGACCAGTGAATGAAATTCTTCAGCCTCACTTGGAAAAAGTACCCGTTGGCTGTAGTGAGCCTGGAGCTCGCGAGGAAGCCTGCTCTACAATGCCTGTGCCATTTGCTCTGCCACAAGGAAGGACGATGCTCCTGGGCCATGTTTGTTGCTGACATTGTATTTTCTCCTTCCCCTCTCTTGTGTGCATGCAGAAATCCGAACTCAGCTGGTCGAGCAGTTCAAATGTCTGGAGCAGCAGTCGGAGTCGCGCCTGCAGCTGCTGCAGGACCTTCAGGAGTTCTTCCGCAGGAAAGCTGAGATCGAGCTGGAGTATTCCAGGAGCCTGGAGAAACTGGCTGAGCGCTTCTCCTCCAAGATACGGAGCTCCAGAGAGCACCAGTTCAAGTAAGCAGGTGGTTCCAGGGGGAAAATGGACCAATGTGATGGGCCAGAGAGTGCCCCGAGCACTGATCGTAGCTGCGCAGTCCAAAAGTGGAGTAAACTAAATAGCATCAGTGGTGACCTTCTGCAGGGTTCACAAAAAGAACAAGAAATTTCCTTTTCCAAGACTTTCACCACAAAATTACTGACCTGTGCTCCCAAATTAGACTTACTATGCACTCCTTTGAGCAGTACAAGACAGGTATGAATCAGGGACTAGGAAGGAGTCAAGCCCCTTGGTTTTTATTTTAAGAGATTGAATTCAGTCACTGGTTTGATTGTGCAAATAATGGTAGGCCCATTTTATAAAGCCTGGTTTCTATATGTAGTTTGATCCTTAGATGTCAGAGCGTTACACATCGCACGCAGACCTGCTTACAGGCTCAGACTTGGAAGCAGTTTCTGGAAATCTAATTTATTGCAGTTTTTAAAAATGAAGTATGTGTGTTTTCTGTTTACACACCCATACAGTGTTGAAGCTAGGCAAATCCATGGTGGAAATATTTTGAAACAAAGCTTTGAAATAGATGAACTGGATGCTGGAATTGTGTGAAACTCAAACTGATGATGAAAATTGTAAAATCCGTGAATGTGTGAACATGTGCAAGTTTTCAAAAGCAGTCTCTTTTCAGTTTAACCACACTTTCAAACTTGGGTAAAACAAAAAAAAAATCTGGGGGAAAAAAAAAAAAGAAACAAACGAAGCAGAATTTAAGTCTGGAGGTGACAGTGTTTTGTGGCAAGGGTACACGGCTCGTGCCGCTACGCTGGCTGGCTGGTGGCCATGCCTTCAAGGCTCTTGTGAAGTCCCCCATCCCGTCGCTGCCGGAGGAGCTGGTCCTGGCTGCTTCCCGTGCAGCCGGGTTCCCTTTCTTTGCCTCCCTGGCCATAGTGTTTGTCTCTGTCTCTTCTTCTGACAGCGGTGTCTGGGAAATAGTCTCTCAACTGCCCTTTGCTCAAGATGAAATGAGTGTCATTCAATTCAGTGACCAAAGACTACAGCCACTGTTTAGCTCCCTCCCCAGAAAATTGAGGGGTTTGCCTGTCTAAGGCACTTAGCTCTTCCTGGCTCTTTACAGTCTTTTTCTTTCCCTAACTCTTTGTGATTTTTTTTTGTTTCTCAGCTGCAAGAGCAGTGATTTCTGCTGTTACGTTACTAAATCCTATTTATTCCATATTACTAAATCCCATTTAATCTGTTTACTTGGTCTCTCCAGTGAGCAAGGCTTTACTGTTGTCTTATGCAGAAGTCTGCTGAAAACGAATTGCCATTCAAATGTTCTTGCATCTGACTGTTGCTTGTGAGCTCTGTGGTGCCGGGCTGGTGCTGCTGTGTCGTGTGTTGGGGATAACTATCCTGGGGAAGGAATTGGCCAGCGTGGGCTCGGGAAGTTCAGAGATGGAGCCCAGGAAGGCTCACTGCGTGTGCGTGCCTCTCCGTCAGCCCAGAGCAGCATCATGGCTCTCCCATCTCTTGTCGTGCTTGCAGTATGGGAAGGATGCTCTGTGTTGAGCACTATCTACAGGTGATGATGATTCCCCACCTCTATAAAATGCCCAGGCCTAAGTGCCCGGTGGTTGATTGTGGCATTGATAGTGCTAAGAGGGTCAGCTTGATTTCAGTGCGCACTTCTGCCCAGTCCTCACTGTCTTGTCTGCATTGAGAGAGACTTAGTACATTTTTCTTCCAGACTGCCCTTTAGTAGGTTCATCTGCACTGTTTCCCCAGCTTGCTCATGAATGTCATTATTCTGATGAGGCTTTCGACGCTCTTAAGAAATACGGTCTCCTCAGCTCTTCCTTTGTCCCTGGGTAGCCATGTGCAGCAGGCCATGCCCACCCTTAATAGCGGTGGCTGCTGCTGGGCCGCTCAGGGTGATTCGGGGCCAACAGACTCTTTCATGCTTTTATATGGGGTGGTTCTGTCTGGGCGTGTGTGCAGCTTTTCTGGAGTCACCATGCCCTCCTCTCCAGGGGCTCAGCGCTGAGGTGGGCTGCGCCAGCCCCGGTGCTGGGGCTGAGAACATCGAGGAGGAGGAGTACATGTGTGAAGGCTTTGGCTGCGCGGCGTAGCTACAGCGAGCCTGGGCTAGCTTTCTGCTTTCAGGACTTTGGGAAGGTCAGTCTTGTTTGAGTGCAGGGGTCCGAGGCCCGTCTCCATCACAGCCGTGTTGTCAGCCCCATCGGTGTGTGCAGGCTGCCGAGCCCGGGCACGCAGCAGACCCAGCTCCCGTCTGGGCAAAGCCATGGGTGCTCCCCGGGACAGCTTGTGGGTATCTTTAGGTGCTGGGGAGGGAGAAGCCTCTGGGACTTGAACATGGCTGTCGGCACACAGGGAGACCTGCCCAGGCAGGATGGTGGCAGGGGAGGCTCCCCCAAAAGGGGCCGATTCCCTGGAGCCAGCATGTCTTGTAGGAAGGTGTTGGTTTGACCAGAGAAAATGGTTTAGGTGAAACATTTGGAACAAGTGACTTGGCTGTCTCATTTAGAGGATCTGTCTCAAAGTGTCTCAGTTGGAGAATGTGAAATGTTTTGTTTCAGTTGTATCATTTCTGGAATCTTTTATTCAGTTTTGATGAATTTGCTTTAGTCCTAGAAGCAGTACCCAGGGAGCAGTGCAGGTTTCTCCCAGTGTTGATGTGGAACACATCAAAATTAGTTAAGCTCTAATCAAGTATGAAATGTTCCCTGAAATTTCCCTCCAAAGAGAGTTTCTCTGACCACCCCTGGCTTCCAGGCGAGTCAGGGTCTCAGGATGCCCCTCGGGAGGGTCACGCCAGCAGAGCCAAGTGGGGACGAGCTGGCTCTGAGGATGCTGCCTGGCGCCCGGGGACTCTGCACGCCAGCCGCCCCGGTGCCCGCTCCCGCTCCCGGCAACCTCTTTGTCCGCAGCACGAGTTGGGTTAAGACCATCATAAATATTCAGCATACATGAACATATTCATGTTGTGCACAGACACTTCATGTTAACATTGGGTGCAAAACGTTTTCTCCAGCACTGTTTAGTGGCCTGAATGTGGTACAACAGATTGCGTGGCAAATGGGCTCTTTCCAAAATGAAAGTGACAGGCGTAATCAGAGCACAAAGTGGAAAAAAGCAGAGCTCTCCCTTGCAAAGTGTTGAAGAGAGGGATTGCCAGGGATGTCTTTTCTCCTATACCATCCTCCAGAGCACCTGGTTTGGGAAGGGTCTGATTTGGTATGTGGGCTCATGTCCCGGCGGACAACCCTGCAGGGAAGCACTCGAACGGCCGAAAAAAACTCCAAAAGAGGTTCCTGGAAATGGGAGTGGGGCTGTAGATGGGTTCCCAGCCTGTCTGGAGCAGGAGAACAGCTCTTGTGTTGTCTCCATCTGACTTGCACGTTTTCAGGTCCTTCGGAGCTGTTGCCCAGAGCATCTGCACTGTATTACTGTCATATTGCGAACTGACCTTTTGCAGACCACACCTTTATAAAGCGCAAGTACAGAGCAGTGGGCCAGAACGCACAGTGGGTGCCCTGAGAGGTCGAGGTAGGGCAGAAAAATTAGGTTGTGTAGGGCAGATTGCATGCAAAGATTCATATATATATTTATATATGTGTATATATGTGTGTGGGGGTGTTTGCCCAGGGTCAGCATGAGAGCATCCATCTCCCCTGCTCAGAAACCCTCTGTCCTGCCACCAGTAGCTGTGGGAGGCTGGTAAATAAGGATGAAGCTGCGGGAGAGAGCAGCTTGGGGCAAAGAATGTACATTCCTTGCCTTGATTGAAACCCTTGTGTGTAATATTTAGACTGGGAGCTTCTCTGTTGGCAGAGATATTTAAGCACCTTTCCTGCACCAAAGAGGAGGCGCCACTGTGGGCGACCGGCCTTGTGTCTGAGCGTGGGGTGTCTGCTGGGTCACACCACCATCCTGGTCAAGCCAGCAGAGCTGGGGCAGCGCGGATGACCCCGCTGTGTCTGCTGAAAGGACACGGCTCTGAGCTGGTGGGGAGTCCATGGTGCACCGGTCATCTCCATCGCTGAGCTGTGCCACTGCGGCCCTGGGGAGGGGGCAGAGAGGGGTGGCAGCAGCAGGAGATACAGCGGCCAGGCGTCCTGCCCGTGGGTCGGTGGGATGGGGCTGTTGGGAGCGGTGCGGCTGGAGGAGGCCGTGGGGCGGGAGAGGGGGCTGGCTCTCCCCAAGCTGCGCCAAGTGGCCCCTGGGTGCTCGACTGGATGCTTTCTGGGGAGGGGAGGCAGCCAAGAGGAGCTCACACTTCGATTCTGGTGGATGTCTGCAGTGGAGGAAGGCAGCGTTAATATGCTGTCAGCATTCATTTGGAAACTGCATGTGTTTTTGACTTGTTCGCTTGACCTTTTTGATTTATTCTCTTCCAATTCCCTAGGAAAGATCAGCACCTCCTTTCCCCTGTGAACTGCTGGTACCTGGTTCTGACGCAGACCCGACGAGAGAGCAGAGATCATGCCACCCTGAATGACATCTTCATGAACAATGTCATCGTCCGGCTGTCGCAGATCAGTGAGGATGTCATCAGGCTCTTTAAAAAGGTAACCAAAGCAGTGATGGAGAGCTCTGCTCAGTGAGGATCCATCCTTGCATTTTAGGCTGAAAAAGCAGCTTGTTGTGGAGTTCTACACAAGTCTAAAGAGGTACAAAAAAGCTGACATTGTTAAAAGGCAGAGACAGGTAATGAAAGTTGCTGAGAAGTACATGTCGCATCTCAGTGAGAAAGCTAGAGAGGAGTTTGACCTCTGGACAGTGAAAATGTAAAACCACGGTAAGGCAGGCAAAATAAAATTCTCAGAGACAACTTGCTAAAGACATAAAACTAACAAAAACTCCAAAATCACAAGGAAGAAACCTGTGGCAGGGTGTGGAGAGGGAGAGATGGGTGAGGTGCGAAAAGGCTATGAGGTAACAGCCAAAGGCCAACTAGCCTCTCTAGCTTGGTACTCGTCATGGAGACTAGAGAGTTTCTTGGGGGGGTCTGGTGGTGTTACCAACCTGAGGAACCTCCTTACCCAGCTGAATCACCATTAGAAGTTGCAGAGCAAATCTATACAAGACATTATCGCTTGTAAGTCTTTCCAGATAATATTTATCCACGAATTTTAAAGAAACTGGGATATAAAACTGTCAAGTGACTAGCAGTGAGGTGTGACCTAGTGCTTAGGCTGGTGTCAGTGCCAGAGAAATGAAAGGTGGAAAACATGATGACTTTTTTTGATGACTCCTGGAGGTCTTCAGAGAACAGACGAGTGCTCTGACTTTGAAAAGAGACTTGTTGGGGGAAGCTTTAGTACGGACCTGAGCGACAGGCATGTAGGCAGATACAGGAGAGGAGTCAGTGTGGCTTTCTTAAGAGAAGAGGCATGCCTCAGAAATCTAGTGGAGGTGTTTCCAGGAGCCAGTGATCACGTAAATAACTTGTCACAGTACCTTCAGTGTCGTACAGGCTTTGGAAAAGGTCCCTCTTAAAGAAAAGAAGCTGTTGAAGAATAAGGAGTGGTTGTTTTCTGGGTTAACAACTGGTTGAAAGACAGGGAACAAAGGGAAGGAGAATTCAGTGGAGTTCCTAATAAATTATTTGGAGAAAAGGATGAACAGTAAAATGACAAAGTCTGCTGATGATACAGAATTATTAATGATAACCAAATTAAAAATGAGCATCAAAGGCTTGCAGGAGTCTCGCAGTCAGGTAGACCAGGGCTCTTCAGTTGCAAATTGAGGGGAAGGTGTGCAATGTGGTAAGAGCGTGACGAATCGCAGCGGTCTGTAGGAAGGGAGTAGGACTGAGGACCTCACTGTGCCTGCCAGCATAAGCCATGGGCGGGAAGCAGGATTATTTTTTTTTTCACTATTTTATCCGGTCTGGTTCAGAGTATGAAGAATTCAGTGCCTGAAGCTCTCCTCCTGGGGAGACTGTACCCTACAGCACCGCTGGGCAAGTAAACTGGCTCCAGAAGGGTTAAAGGCATCTGCAGTTGTGGTTCAGCTGTTCGGTTTTGTTGTAGATTGCTCTTTGATGGTAAATTAGGGTAACATTTTTTTCCAGAGATGTCACTTTTAATTCCTCCCATCTAGAATTTATTAATGGGTTGTGACATGCTGCGGGTACACGGAGGAACTGGAAGGTTTTGTGTTTTGTGCTTTCATTATGTAAATGTAAACAATCTCAGCAAAGAAGCAGAGGCGTAATATCTGGGGTACAAGGATGTGCATAATTGAGAAGCAATTGATCAGTGCGGTGGTGATCTGCCAGGAAGGTGCCGGGTGCTGAGCTGCTTCTCCCCTCTGCTTCCCGGGACACGCTTGGCAGCAGCGGGGGCCCTTCATCGGCAAACTGGGGCCCTGTGTTTTGTCCATCTCCAGCGAAGTGTCCTGCCCTCCCGCTGACCGGCAGCACACGTCCCTGGCCGGGGGCCGTGTGTCGCTCTGGAGTGCCTCTCCTGTGGCCAGACAGAGAGCCCTTTGGTTTCCCAAAGCCAGGAGAGAGGGGAAGCTGGTGGGGACTGAGGTTTTAGAGTTTAGGTTGCAGACATTTAACTGAGCCAGCTCCAGGTCTGAGATCGGTGACAGCTTGCACCAGCCTCGGCAGCGGGGCTACAGGAGGTGTAAGTGGGATTCACCCAAAGGTGGTCTCGAGGCAGAGCAGAGATGCTTGTAACTGATATTTGTAAAGGCAGGAACCATTACAAAATGTGAGTTGAATCTGGACTTCAGCTTTGATATAGGTCTTTTGTTACAAAATGGGCGGTTGTTCCCATCCAGTGATTTGTTTTCTTTCTTCATGTTCCTTTTCTGCCCTTCCCAGATGTGGAATATAAGAATTCCTGGCTTTGCTGATCTAGTTCTGTGAGGGTATAATTTCTCACCCTCCGAACTTGTGGTCTTCAGCTGAAGCCCTGCACACTGAAGCCCAACCCCACCACCTACCCTCCTTGTATTTTCTTCCCAGCAGTTAAACCAACCAGGCATCTTTCTTCTGGCAATGCTTCAGAATTCAGCATTTCACATACTGCTACGATCGAGGGCTCTAACTGCATCCCGTCGGCGTGGATAATGTGAGAGCAGGAATAGTGGTGTAGACTGGGGGTTTTCCTGATACCTGGCCCTGCTTTTGTGACCCTCTGATCTGAAGCCACAATATATGTAAGGCAGTTTTCCTAGTGGGAGTTTGCTGGAGCCTGGAGACCCAAGACCAACGTCTTTCATTAGTGATGCCAAGGCTGGGGGCTGTGCCACTGTTGGCTGTGCCAGGGAAGGAGCCCACAGGGATAATAAATGTGTCTCAGCTTCTTTATAAAAAGAGCCAGTAATGATATCATTTACTTGTTGCACCGGTGGGTTATAGTTGCGGTAACAAAGGGCAATTGTCCTCTACTGGGTATGGCTTCCTGCTGCGCAGAAACCACTGCTCTCCAAAGCAGAGTAATACATTTCTGCAGAGAGATTTTTTGAGTTGGACACTATGTCACCTGGAGACCAGCAGCTGTGTAACCAGGCTGAAAGAGAAACGCAGATGTTTGCCACAGAAGTGCCATGGTGTTGCTGGTTAGACACTTGTGCATGCCTTTGGGGGTTGCATGGTCAGCATGGTTAGAAATGGGCCAAAAAATGCTTGTCTCCTACTTTGACTCACTACAAGACATGAAAGATGGGGTGCATCTTCTTCTCCTTCAGGCTTCTGCCTTGTATTTATTTGAGTTGATTTTCTGTCCCTCTGGTCTGTGCTGATGCCTGCCTTGGCATGGGGTGAGTTTCGGCTGTCCTGGGTCTTTGCAACACACACGGGGAGCTCGGCTGCAGGTGGCACATGGCAGATGCCAGACTGGGGCTGGTGAAGGCCATGGAAACCTTCGCTGTTTCTCTCGTTTTGTTTACCTTGGCATGCCGGGTCTCGCAGTTGTTTTCCATCAGAAGAGCATCCACAAGCGCTGGGAGTGGCAGACCGGAGGAGGCTTTCTGTGCGGAGACTGCTTGAAAGAGCCCCGGGGCTGAATGTGGTTCGGAGCGGCTGTGAGTGGCTTCATTTTAGTGGTGGCCCAGCTCCTCCTCGCAGTCCCCCCAGGTGTCACACGTGGCTTGGAAGGCGGGTGGTTTGGGTGGGGTGTACAGAGCTGCAGGAAATTGAGAGTGGAAATTGGGTTTGCTTCTCCAGCTCTTCCAGGTTCTTCAGCTCAGCTGCCACTGGGACTGATCTGGAGGTGGGCCGGGGTTTGAGGGATTTCCTGTGCTTGCTGCAGCCCTTGTTGTGGAGGTAGATGCAGTAAGGTGAGCTTGAGTTGCAGATGTAAAACGCAGGGAGCATTGTGGCCTCTGTGGTATTGTCCCCTCTTTCCCAGCAGAAGCTTTCTTGGGAAATGTAGGACCTGGAGACGGAGCGCTTATCACTGGTATTGAGGAATGGTGTCCAAACACCTGCGGAGGTGTTTGGGGGTATCACGGAGCTCCTGCGGAGGGGTGCTGCGGCGGGGACCTGCAGGTAGGTCAGGGAGCTCCATAGGCAGTGCTGGCAACCAGCGTCCTCTGTCCCAGCATCCCTGGCCCGCAGCTGAGCCTGTGCCGCTGAAATGAAGGGCCAGCCTCCCTGCCTGCCGCGGCAGACAGGCCAGCCCTGCTGGCGAGGGAAGTGGAGGAAGGAGACTCAATCGGGCAAATTTCCTTGGAGCTTCCAGCGTGAGTCATGTTCCTGGTGCAGGAGGAGATTATCAAGGCAAGTGTGTTAATGTTGCTAATAGGCAGGCAATAAACGGAGATGCTGAGATAGAGCACTGCGGAGACCTGGCTTGATCTGTTGTCGGAGTGAGTCTCCATCACTGTGAAACTGCACCGCGTGCCCCCTGGCAGAGGCAAACCCTGGGCGAGGGACGCCCCGCCGGCCCCCTCGGCCAGGCAGGTGTTTCTCCCCTTTTCACCTCCTGCTGTGGCAGAAGGAAAGACGTTTGCTGCTGCTTCCAAGTATGGAATACAGGAAATTATATGTTTGAGACAGAGCATTGCTATGTCCGAAATAACTGCGCTGTGTTATTCCCCAGTGTGAGATTTAATTACGTTCCGTGACAGTGAATTTAATTATGCCCCATACTGCAGTGCCCTGGATGGAGACTTAATGAAGAAGTGGTGTCTGTCTGGAAGGGAGTTCTTTTCTTTGTCTTTAAAATAAGGGTTCTTTGTTGCCAGTAGTCCATGTTGCTTCTTCCCCTTACTTTGTCTGCGGCGGCAGGAATTTTAATAAAGCTGCTAAATTGAAGCCATTGCTATCCCAGCAAGCAACTCTGGTTTTTAGTAGGAATGGAAGGCATAAAGCAAGCAGCTAAATTGGAGTTTGGTTTTTGTGGATGGTACCAGGAAATTGGAATGACATTTTGGCATTGTCTCCCATAAACACACCAATATAATTTCTCTGTTATGAAAAGGCGAGAGAGGCAGCAAACTCAGAAGAGAAGCGAGTCCTCAGCCTCCCGCCGGCCTGCATTTGGAAGGGGCTCCAGCATCACGAGGTTGGCCGCTGCCCACGAGGATGCCGGGAGACTTTTGGCGATGCCAGAGACCACTTTGGTCTCCAGCAACAGGATCCGGGGCGTTTGGTGTATCGTGTCTATAAGCAAACGGATCTTTAAGTGTAGTACCCACCTGTGGTCCCCCCCTGTCAGTGGGACTCGTGGGACTCGCTGCGGACAACTGAGCTGTTTTTTGTTGCTCTATTTAGGAGTCTAAAATTAGGTTGGAAAATTACAGCTTTGTGGAGTTCCCCTGTGCCACACAGGAAATCTGGGGCAGAGGCAAGAGCTGCCGCTGACTTTGGGCCATCGATCCTACCAGGAGCCCGTCCTCCCCCCTTGCTTGGGGACAGGCTGGGGCCAGCGCCCGGGCTGTGACTCGTGACACGGTGTCAGCAGGAGGGGGATGTGCAGCTCGGAGCTCCTGCGGGCTTGAGACCCCCATTTGCCGACCCTGACTTAAACAGCTCCTGTTCTGTATGTGTCCGGGAGGGATGGATGCTTCTAATAGCTCTGTTGCTTATTAGCAAACCACAGTGAGATTTCTGAGAGCAGGTAGGGGCTGCGGGGAGGGGAGAGGGACTGGGGTTTGCAGCAGACGAGGTTCCCAGATGGCTGGAGGTACTTAGCACCTTCTGGTAATTGGCATCTTCTTGGCAACTTGTGCACCTAAGAATGGGAGCAGCGTGTATCAGTCGCACTTGTGAAGATGGGATGTGTCCAAGTACCCTGACGCTAATTCACAGATAAACTGTAATTACTGGATATTCCCTGAACACTAAATGCATTTACTCTTTAGATTCCTTGCTTCACTCTTCACATTCAATTCGAACTTTTATGAATCTAAGGTTAAACATTTCAATGTGTAGGTTGTCCGGTTAGCTTTAATTAGAAGACCTCTCTGTGTCGTGGGCTTCGTTAGCCACCCAGCCAAGAAGCTGACGGGATGTTGTTTTCCATGGCTGTGTGCACAAAATGCATGGAGTTATTTGAGGAAATCTGAAAGAAACTGCTTGGATTTTGGTTTGGTTTTTTTTTGGAAGGAGAACGGGGTGTCTATACTTAGTTTGAACACATCTTCAAGCTAGAATAGATGTTTCCTAGCCAAGAAGATTGCACAGAGAGATGCGGGGTGTAATTAGAAGGGAGGTGGGAAAGCAGTGCGTGCACATCTGCAGTGGCATCCCCTGGATTTCTGAGTAGGAGTTGACTCGATCTACAGCCAGGCATAGATGTTCAGCAGCTCCCCGAGTTGTGGCCTCTCCCGTGAAATGCCATGTTCATGCCGGAGGAGGTAGGCGACTGGAGCTGCTTCATCCTGCTTGGCAAGAAAAGGGAAAATACAAACTAATAATAGGATTTCAGCAGACAGGGGGGTGGAGGGAGGAAGATGCCATGGGTTTTTACACTCACAGTGAGCTTTCTTTTAAGCTTGCTGAACTTTGGCTGTTGCGGTTGTGAAATTGGAAACTTTATTATATAACTGTGGTGTAGCTATTTCGTAATATAACGTCCTTTTTGAGAGAGACTTTGGTTCACTCAGGTCAGAAGAGTGAAAATGAACTACTGAAGACAAAAGTGAGGAGGGTGGGTCATGGTCAAGGGGAACCTAAAACCTGAGGTACTGGGGGTAGGAAGCGCTGGTGGCGTTCTGAGGTATCAAAGTTGATGGGAAATGGCAAGTCCAGCGGCAGGGATCTTTAATAAATCTATCAGATCCCAATGGATTGACAGGTGACGCCGTATGACTGGAGCATGCAAATCTAAGCCATTTGTGTACCCACAAAATGTTTATTGTATAATTTTACAGAGGAGTTGGTTTAGCACCAACACGCAGCCAGCTGAGTGCGGAGAACGCAGCAGCCGCTTACCCACATCCAGTGACGCAGGTCGTGTTGGAGAACAGGCGAAGTCAAGCTGTGGAACACCTCTGGCCACGGAGCAGGCCCAGCTCTGGCGTGCTCTGACGGTCTTCACGCGAAACAAGTCCCCAAAACGGGGAGGGCATTATGTGTTAGAGCCGCACAACGGGTTGACCGTGGGCTGGAGATGAATACAGGCAGTGGAAGGGCAAAGCCATATTGTCGGCGATTCTAGGTTCACCCCTCTGTGTTTGCAGGATAAATAATTCGTGCAATGTTCCTCATCATGGTCTCCGAGACCTGGGTTGGGTGATCCATGGACAAACATCAGCCCTAAACAAAAATGCAGCAATTTGGAAATAGCATGAGGATTTGCTGTACTGTATGTGTTCATGTTTATAATCGTGCATTTTATTTTGTTAAGGATTTGTAGAAAATTAAAGGAAATCAAAATGCTAGTTTACTTTTAAATTTCACTGTCACAGATTGGAAGAGGAGGCCATCTGTATTTTGGGTTTAATGTAGAAATGGGAAAAACAGAGCCCAGATGTGGGTTGGCAGCCCTGCTGCTGATGTCTTTTCAGCTCCTGGAACAGGAAGGGTATTAGACAGGATTTCTGAAGTGGTGTCAATAGGGGCCCTGGGGCATTTCTTATGCTGCAGGGCTGTTTCATTTTTAAAAATAATATGTAGAATTAAAATGCATATGGTTTTAACTCCACTGCAGAGCAGCAAGTCTTGGTTTTGGCAGGGGAGCCAGGAGAGGGCAGATCTCCGAAGGGGCAGAAGATATTTAGGATGGGCATTACCAGAAGCCAGTTGTGCTGCCAAGGTCCACCCACTCCGTTGTCAGCTGAGAGAAGAAAGACAAACCCTGGAGGCATGAAAGCGATGTGAAAAATGCAGCTAGATAGTGGCAGCATAAATAGATTGCTGTGGCTTTGTTCTCTGTGGGATGGGTGTGAAGGCCCTTGCTGGGGATTATTGGGATCCACTGGGGCACAGGGGTGGAAGATTTGGGGACAGGTACTTCTGGATACCCGTTGGGATTGGGTTGGTCACTTGGTTTAAGGAGAGAGAAGAAGAACAACTCACTGCTTCCCTGTCCTACCATGCTTGCCAGTGTCCGCAGACTCTTCCTTCTACTGGCGCCCCGGTGTCCATACCACTACTCTGGTGGCATTGGAGACCTCCTGCGTACCTTTGTTCAGCTAGTCGGGGGAAAAACACATCACCTCATTTCTTCCTGAGTTTGAACTGGGTATTTGTAGAGATACCTCCCCCCTTTCCACACCTCCTGTCTGTCTCTGGAGTTTGATGCCCTTCGGCTGGTGTGAGGTCCTCTGGAGCCATGGCGTGCTGGCAGTGCTCGGAGCGAGGGCTGAGCCTCTGTGTGCTGCTGCTGGCGCTCGACCTGCGCGGGGCCCTGAGGGCAACGGGCTTCTGCTGCTGGCCACGGCTGGGGATGTGCTTCTGGGAGGGCAGTGCTGTCACAGAGCTGTCCTCAGCCGGAGCAGACCGCTGGTGGAAATGTGGCCTGCAGAAAGGATGAAGGTGCATATGCATGGAGTATTTGGAAGTCATACAGTGTCTTCACTCTTCCCTCCAAAATGTATTTTTCTTTCAGAAATGCATGTTGTGAGCATAACGGAGTCTCAATTCTTCTTCTTTTTGTCTTCCAGAGTAAGGAGATTGGCTTACAGATGCATGAAGAACTCCTGAAAGTCACCAACGAGCTTTACACGGTGAGTAATGAGCTGATCCTACCCATGTCTAGCCCGTGCAGCGAGGGGAACGTCGCCAATGTCATTTGTTAGAACAAAATGTCTGCTCAGTGTTTCAGTGGCTTGAGGAGGCTCTCTCCCCCTCCTGCCATCCTGCACTACAGCCCCTTCGTTCCTCTTGCGTTTGTTAGGAGCGTTTCACTCTTCACTGGTTTTGACGGCAGCAGAGGAGGATTTCCCAGTGCTCCTACCGTGAAGGGCTTCTGCGGCCGCATCAGGCAGCGGATCATGCCATGTAACAGTTTCACTTTAGCATAAATGGAGATGTTTTGGGCATGATCCAATGTGATCCCTGGTGTCTGTAATGCTCTCACCTGCTGGGCCTTCTACACTGGGTTGCCTTTAGGCCCCTTTCCCTTTTCCCTTGGTTGTTGATTCCTGCCAGGCGCTCGTGGCTCTGGAGCTGTGCTCCGAGTTGGCAGGGCCAGTTTGTGGCTGTTTCCTATGAGTCTGGTGGCCTCTGGATGGTGGCTGAACATGACCTCCTGCTGAGGAACGCATAAAACTTTTAGCTCCTATGTGCTCGGCTCCATCTCCCTGCTCCAAGGAGCACTTTGGTTGTGGGGCTGGCTCTGTGCCCCTGGGTGAAATCGTACACTGTAATTCAGGACGTTGCTCTTCAAGCAGTAAAAGTCTTTGTGGTAGTAAAAGTCTTTGTGGCGCTTCTGTCTCTTGCCCTGTAGCAATTGGGATTTTTTATTTTATTTGTGGTTTAGGATCAACAAAGCAATATAAAGTCTGTCTTGTGTTGGAAAATTGAGACAATATATTTGCTTTCTTTAGTTGTGTCTGTTAGTGGTACATAAATAACACTGCACTAGGTTTATTCCTAAACAATCATTTTATTCCATCATTTTGAAAAATAGGCCTAAACACCAGAGCATGAATGATATTATTTGAAATTTCTCCCATAAATCTTCTCTTAACAGGTTTGTTTCTGCATTAACTGTTGAAGGGTTTGGTTTTTGAGACCTGCAGTGGGGGTGGATAGCCAGGTTGGATTAAAAAGCCCACGTGAGATTTGGGAGTGTGTTGTTGACTGTTGAATGTCACAAGCTGTATTCGGAGTGGTGACTAATTAAGATTAATTACAACAGCAGCATGACAGATGCAAAACAAGGAACGACTAACAAGGGCTGGGTTGACCTTAATACCTGTGGATATAACACCAGTGTACTTGGAACCCAGACATGGGACAGGAGCATCACCTGAGGGACGTGCTTTGGCCAGCTTGAGGATCAGAAGTGGGCTGAGGTGCAGAGTGTGTGTGGTTGGCCAAAGGAGAGCATGGAGAGTAATTTTGCTCCTGCTGAGTCTGTGGCAAAACTCGTCTTCCCTGGAGCTGAGACTTCCCCCATTCACTGCTTCGCTCCCGCATGCTGAGCAGAGCGTGTGTGAGCGGCGAAACAGACTGGAACGGCTGGAAGAGCTTTGTGTTTTCTTTGAAGTGACCTTGCTGCTGAGATAACGAACCGATTGTGTCATCCGGCTGGGAAGGAGCAGGGAAGAGACGCTCATTTCAGAAACGATGATGAAACATGAAGAAAAAGCAGGCCCTGTTGGGCAAACAAGATCATCTTAAATCTGTTCAGTGCAAACCAGCTCCTCTCCAGTCAGTCGGTTTCTGTCCGTGAGACATCAGGTGAAACAGGCTTAGCTGCATGCTCGGCCTGCAGGCTGATGCCGCATGCTGGAGGTGTTTTAGGATGTCTTCAGGAGTGACCTGGAGTTTGCCATGTTCACTGCAATGTGTTGGGTACCCAAGAGCAGCACGTTCAATAACCACGGCTGCTGACAAAATCACATACAGCATAAGGACCCCTGGCTCAAAGGACATCAAGCTGCTTCTTGTAAAATGTCATTTGTCTGCTGTCAAGGCAAGGAAGTCGTTTATCTTGCCTGTGGCCAAGCCTTGTATCTATAGTACATCCGTGCCCTGGCCAGGCTGCTCTTTAAGCCTTTCAGAGGGGAATTCTCTGCAGTGTGTGGAAACCATATAATTTTTTACAGGCTTCTCAGGCATTCACTGTCTCAAACTTAAGCCAAAATAACTAAATTGATTTTAATTCAGCCTCGTTGCTGTTCTAATGCAAGCAAGTCACCCTATGGACTCTGTGTGCAAAGAACTAAACTCCAAAACCACTCTCATTTTAATTAAAAGGAAGGAGATGACTTTCGTTCTGAAGTAAGAGTTGCTTGTGAACAGTTTTGCACAGAAATAATTTAGCTGTGAATTAAAGCCAGCTTCGTTCTATTGACTCCTGCCTACAGACTCCAGCAGACAGATACCAAGTTGGAGTCCATAGAGGCTGTAGGCTCTTTGTTCCTCTGCTCACAGGTTCCTTTCAGTATTGTGCACACTCCTATCTGAAGAAGTCAGGCCAAAATTAGGGTAAGAACAACAGAAACCCCCAAGCACCATTCTGGTAGTGTTTTCTGTAGGCTCCGGCAGCGATGTGCCGTTTGGCGTGTGGCACTGACGACGGGCGAGCTGAGGCAGGGCTTTGTGTGCCACCGTGCAGGGACGCGGCTACAGCTGCGGGCAGCGCCTCGCAGTCCATGCCAGTACCGCCATGTGAACCCCTGCCGTGCTTTGTCACACGGTGCTATGGAAGAGGATTAAGAACTGAAACGAATAGTATTAGTTAGCATAATATCTATAGATACATTATCCAGG
Organism: Rhinoptilus africanus; assembly: GCA_013400135.1. NCBI lineage: Eukaryota > Metazoa > Chordata > Aves > Charadriiformes > Glareolidae > Rhinoptilus > Rhinoptilus africanus. The sequence goes on along the minus strand of VXBO01012131.1, from coordinate 1,112,588 downwards.
TTAAAAGTAACAATAATAGTCATAATTCCCTGCGTGGCAGGACATGAATTGGCTGGAGGAAGTTTTCCCTTTCCATGGGATGCGCTGCGATGGGGAGGCCGTACCCCCGTGGTTCACGGGTGTTCTCTGCCAGTGTCGAGCGTCGACGGTGTCACACGGTAGAAATGCACTGATGCGTTGCTCTGTATCACCCCACAGAAATCCTCTGCAAAGGATGTGTTTGCCCTCATGCTCCCTTAAAGACCAGGGAGATGGAGGTCAGCGTCCATGGGTCTGATGGATTTGTCCCTTTCTCAGCCCGTACGCTGTGGGTCTCCCTGCGGTTCTCCCACGGGCTCACTCCGAAGAGAAGGGGGCTGCTGCCTCTGGCCGGCTTTCCCCTGTGGCCATGCTCGTCTCCGCTGCGCCCCGTGCGCTGGGCTTGTCTTTTGGTCTCCTCTGCTGCAGGGGCACGAGCATGTGCTTAACACGGGTCACGCGGTTTCTGATCTGGCTCCTCTGGTGGGTCAGAACCTTAATGACGAGCTGTTTAGGAATATAAAGCATTTCTAGCTGAGGACAGCAAACAGTGCCATTTATGGCTGGTATTTTGGCAATGGCCTTTATCCAGAACGTGTTATTAATATTGAAAAACACAACTTGTGTTATTAAATAACTAATGAACATTGGAACATATTTTTTCTCCCTCCACTGCAGCTAATTAACTTATTTGCAGAAAAGATCCCAGGGACGCAGCTGTGGCAGTTTTTCTCTATGATACAATAGCGCAAGACAGGGACAGCGTGACTCGATTGCTAGCGCTGAGAAGGCACGAGGGAATTGTGGATCAAAGGGCTGATTGCTTCAGTGTAGGTAGTCCCCATTCAAAATTAAGGCAGATATTAAAACAAACAGAAATATCCCCTGAATTTCCAGGCGTGAGCCGTGCAGCATGGCAGCTGGGGAGGGACACAGGCAGTACAGTGAGCTGCTTCAGCAACGTGGGCACTGAAGTCTGGGGAAAATATTTTAACATGATCATTTTAGGTCCTTTGCACATCATTAGAGAGACTTTCAGAGGAGTTTTAAACCTGATTCCCATGTTACCTTTCCAGGTTCAAGCAGGGATAAATAATGGAGGAGGAAAAAAGGCCTTTGCTAGGGAAGGTTCCTCTGGTCATTAGGAAACAAGTCAGTTGGAGCCTGTGCAAAGGTGCCGGAGCGCAGTGGGGCTGGGACCCCGTTGTGGTGCTCTGCAGGGGGTCCTGCCTTCCCCCTCCGGCTGCCGATGTTCCTGCACGGCCATGGGGCCGTCGGAGTTGATGGGCTACAGCAGCATCTCCCCAGGCCTGTGGCAGAGCAGCAAAGCCGTAGGCGAATGGAGACAGCCATGAGTTGTGCTGATGCCTTTCTGGTTAGGTGACTTTCTCATAACCTTTAGATTTCACAAAAATCATGCGAGTGGGACCACTGTTTAATTGTTGGGCTTTTCTGTTGCGTGGCACTGGGGCCTCTCTGGGTGCTGGAGAAACCTCTCTTGTTACTGCCGGATGGCGCTGAAGCACAGGACTTGACTTTTCCGCTTGCCTCTGAGTTTTTCACAAAATGATGGAGACAGTGAAGATGAGGAGGGCTCAGTGAAGCCCTCTAGTCTTTCTCCTTAGGAAAAACCCAGAAATTGCCTGGTTTGTGTGTGCCTTATGATATTCACTGCAGAAACTGCAGCTTGAAATATCTGGCTCAAATCTGTGTTAGAATTTGCAGGATGCTGAAATGAAGCAGCTCAGAAACAAGGCACAGACCTTTACTTATGATTCCTTTCAATCCCCTAAAATTGTAACTCCTAGCGATGGCACACTTGTGCAGGCTTCGCTGCGGCATTTGGAGCTCGTTTGCAGCTGACGTTTGTGCTTGGCAAGAGGAGAGATCATATGTTTCAGCCTAACCTTGTCCAAGTTAAACACTCCTGGTTCCTGCTGACAACCGCAGCCGAGGAAAACTCTGTATTTTCTTCATTAAGGCTTGTGCAAAGTTACTCTGCTTTTGTTGGTTCCTGCTCCTTTTCAACTTGTGGGCCTCGAGGCCAGCCCGTCCCAGTGCCGTTGCAGCCCAGGGACTTTGTGTGAGACTGATCTTCAGCGAGAAGTCGGGCATCTCCAGCCTTGTCAAGGCAATGTGAAATAAAACATCCAAATCCTGAAGGGGAATGATAAAAGGGGACAATGTGACTAAAGGCATAAAGAGAGAAGAGCAGATGTGTTCCTCTTGCCAGCTCCATTAAAATGCTCGCAATGTGCCCTTTGGGCTTTTGTATCTGAAAGGAAGGGCTGCGGTAGAAGTTTTGCCTGCAGGAGTTTTCCTGGCAGTAGATCAGCATCCTCTATCCAGAGCCACTGATGGCAAGGTTGAATTTAAAGGACTAGGTGTTGCTGCAGTCCACCCTGGCACTGACGCTGCTCGCCGGCAGCAGCAAGGGGAGAATTAAGTGGTAATAGGAGACAAACAAACTCCATTTCTGCTTGGAAATTGCAGCTCCTCTGCCTTCCAGATGGGATCTAGTGTCAGGATGGTAGAGCAGGGGTTACGTTGGTGGGTTGGCTTAGCAAGTTCAAGTGTAGGAACAGAGGCTTGGGTCAAAAGTGACTTCAGGTTGATTTTGGCCTCCTCCCAGTTTCTTGTCCTGGAGACCCTTATCCCAGCAGCAAAGCACTGGAAGTTCTTTCTCATTTCCTCATTTCTCATAGGAAGACGCACAGTGCTCTTCGAACGCAGGTGTGTGCTGGAGGCACGTCTCAGCCTGTCCCTGCAGCGAGGACCGAGCAGGGGTGATGGTTCTTACACCAGCTCTGTGCCATTTCCAAACAGGGCTAGTGCTGGGGATAACGTTACGGGATTTTCTTTCTCACCTTGTTGTTCCTTAATGCCATAGTGGCCTCAAACAGCGCTGGCACAGCTGAGACTGTCCCAGACTGCCCATGCCTGTCATCTTCTCATGCACTGATGCTTTGTGAGGCTGGTGACTTACAACACCTCTGTTTCCTCAGGTGATGAAGACCTACCACATGTACCACGCAGAAAGCATCAGCGCTGAGAGCAAGCTGAAGGAGGCGGAGAAGCAGGAGGAAAAGCAGTTCAACAAGTCAGGAGACATCAGCGTGAATCTGCTGCGCCACGAGGACAGGCCTCAGCGGCGGAGCTCCGTCAAGAAGATTGAGAAGATGAAGGAGAAGGTGGGTGCTGGCTGCTCAGGCTGGGACCCGGGTCTCAGTGGGGCTTGGCTGTGCCCTGGCTTGCACCCAAGAGGCTGTGCTGGCCCCGGGGAGGACAGAGCATCACTGTGTCTGGCTCAGCACAGCAACACTTTCTAATCTGGACACGGGACCCTGCTACGAGGCTGTGGTCTGTTCATGACTTACTTTTTTAAAAAAGCGCTTTTAACAACAGCTATTTTGAACAATAGCTGTCCCAGGGTTCCTTCAGTCAGAGAGTTGTGGCAGGCAAAAAAACGGTTGGATATATAAAATATCAGTGTTTCTTCCTCTGCAGACTGTCTGGGAGTTGAAGTGCAGCATTTAGTTGGCTTTGCTAGTCAAAACACTTAACTCCATTCCAGATTCAGCAAATTCCTGCAGATCTCTAGGTCGCCAAAACTGTATTTTTCCTGTTAAGTTTGGAGAAAAAGCAATAGCTTCCCCAGCCGGGATGCGTTTGCTCGTGTGTTGATCCAGCACTGGGACGTTGTCTGGCTGCATACTCCTCTGAAGGGTTAATCCTTTGTGCTAAACCTTTAGACTGGTGATCTGCCTGAGCAAATGCCCCAGATCTGAGCACATCTGCTTTCCTACGGAGTCTTGAATTCTGGGTCCTGTTCTAAATTCTGTAGCGTGGGCCTCTGGGCCAGATTCCACTTCGATACAGCTGCATAAATCTGGAGCGAGTCCAAATGTATGTCAGCGTATCTGGGAGGAAAATTTGGCCCTCTAATTTTGATTGATGCCAAAACCTCCCCAAATGCACAGATAAAGGAAGAGCAGCTGTGCTGGGGATGCGCCGGGTACATGAGAGCAGAATGTGCTCGTTGTGCCTTGGCTGATGGTACCAGGGGTGTTCAGCTGTGATCTCCTCCAGCCTGGCAAGGGGGCCTGTTTCCATAGCCGATAACAAATTTTATTAATTAACATGTCACACCCAGGCTGCAGGGTGCTGTGGGGCCCTGCAGCAAGAGAAGCTGTGAAAGTTGTATCCTGTTTGTGCTCTGACATTTCGTTTTGCTTTTTCAGAGACAAGCCAAATATTCTGAAAACAAGCTGAAGTGTACTAAAGCCAGGAATGACTACCTGCTGAACCTGGCAGCCACCAACGCGGCTGTCAGTAAATACTACATCCACGACGTCTCGGACCTCATCGATGTAAGTGCATCCTGCCCGCTTTCTACTGATAAAGGTAGAGCTAGATCTTAAGTGTGGTTTGATCCTTAAATGCAACTTCATGTGCTGGTAATGAAGGGATATTTGTTAGCGCTTTGAAATATGTTTAACTGGGGCCGGAAAATGTGCTGTAAATTTGGATCTTTATTTTTTTTTCTTGCTTTGTAGTTTGCTGGTTTTTTTCCGCTCCCAGCTGTGTCCCCAACTTTCCTCCTCGTCGACGTAGGCATATATGAGCAGAGCTAGAGCTGCCATTATATGGGAATCATGAAGTCACAGGATGGTTTGGGTTGGAAGGGGCCTTAAAGCCCATCCAGTGCCCCCCCCTGCCCTGGGCAGGGACATCTCCCACCAGCCCAGGCTGCTCCAAGCCCCGTCCAACCTGGCCTTTAACCCCTCCAGGGATGGGGCAGCCACAGCTTCTCTGGGCAAGACTCACAGTCAGCCTTCTCTGAACCTTTTGGTGGCCACACAATCACACAACAAAGTAATCGATTCATACTTATGCTACTTATAAACTTCTTTCCTCAGTGGCTGGGAACAAAAGATGTAGTTTTTCATTATAACTGCAGGGTATGAACCTGCCTGAACCAAACGCTTACCTGAGCACTACGCAGGGGAGCCCGGATTAAACTGCATGATTCAGACACATCTAACGAGCAGTTACAACTAGATATCGCTTGAATGTTTTCTGCACCTTTCACGCTGTGTCACGAGCATGCAAAGGTCTGGTTGTTCCCAGTGTATGCTGGCTCTGCCCTCAGAACCACAGATGTGGTGCTTTCCTTTGCGTTAAAGCAGTGGCTTCATCTGCTGTGGCTGCCACACGGCAGGGCATCTCACAGCCGGAGCTTCTCTGAGTCCAGAGCCTTTGGAGGAGAATTTACCCTGGGACAGGCCAGGTGAGCCTGAAGATTCCTCCTGGATCATAGATTAGTCTGCTATTGAAACGGATAAACTGTTATGAAAATCAGATACCTCCTTGTCTTTGTTGTTGAAACAGAAGCTTTTTTCTTCCTCATACATCTGCAGTTCCCATCGGTCTGCGCAGGCCCTTGGCTCTCCTCGGCTGTGGTGGCAGTTCGGGATGTGTGGCCGAGGCAGGGCAGCCGCCCACCGAGCTGTATGGGAAGCCTCGTGGTGCCAAAAGGCCTCGGGCAGGACCTGCTGGAGGCAGGTTTCATAGTGATGGTAGGAACTGGAGCTCCTGTGTGTGTCAGCCACTCCTACGAACTGCTTTTAAAGGATTCCAGAGAAGGGATTTCCATTTCTTCCTTTAATGGGCATCTTCATAGTGGTATAGATTGCGCTGTGCAGTTTCTTCCTGCTAGAGTTCCTTCAATGAGCACATAAATAACTGGTCTGTAAGTGCTGAGTTAATCTTCTGGCTGCATCAGTACCTAAATGTGTAATCTAAAAATGTGCTGGAGTGTTTATCTCCTTTACTAACCCACTAACTTATATTTATTCTTCTAAGCAGTAATTAAAGCAAATCTGATGCAACCCCCCTGATGTTTTCAAGATTTTGAGATATGGTAAAATATTCTTAGTACATCCTTTTTGTTCTCTTTATTATTTAAGATGTATTTAGCCATATTAAAAAAAACCTACTAACTTGATCATGGAGACATTTGAACAGCAAGGGAGGGTAACACCTTGATTTATCTGTGCGGCTCCTGCTTTTTGTGTGTATAGTTTCCCTCTCATTTACTTTTTTTAAGCAAGAATGACTTCTTTTCATGGAGTTTTGAGGACTTTGATTTCCTGGAGAGTTGCCAAGTACCATTTTAGTTCTGGCTGTTTGTATTATTCCTCCCAGCTTTATTTCCTTGCTGACGCTTCCACTGGAGTCAGCAGGTGGCTTTTCTTCCACACTCCAGGAATCTCTTCAGGGGACTTTAAATAAAGCGTCCTCAACTCTGTGCAGCTAAATTCTGCTAATTATATATTCTGTTCACCAAAGAAAACAAAATATAGGATGTGTGAGCTGCACACGGGTGTCCTAATTTTAAATCCCCAAAGGAAGAGCAGTTTTATTTGAACAGACTTTTGTACAAATTCAATGTATTTTGCAAGAGCACGGCAAGAAGGGTTTCAGCACACTCCGGAAGACGGGGTTCCCACTGCATCCTGAAAGTGGCTGAAAGAAAAACCAGCCATCGGCTCCCGCAGTGTTGGGGTTCCTGTAGGTGTGTAATCCACGCAAAGGAGAATGAAGAAAACGGGTATTTTTAGATGGAGTTATAGAGTTAGTGGTTCTGTATATTTAACAACAGTAAGATGATGGTGCCTCTCACTCTGGGATCGGCAGCGTTGTTGCAAACCCTGAGTCTGCGCCATGGCAGAATGCTGGCCGTGGGTCCTGTGCCCCGTGGGGCAGCTGTGCCGATGCGGGGCTCAGAGCGGGAATGAGGGATTTTGCCCGTGACCGAGGGCCAGCAGAGCCTGGGGTGGCAGCGACGGGAGCGGAGTGGGCGATGCAGGGCCCCGGGTGACACAGTGCCGGGGAGCCGTGCCCGACGGCAGGAGTGGGTCTGGCCCTGCAAAGGGGCTTTGTGGCAGGAACAGAGTTTTGGTTTAGCTCAAAACCCGGCTGGCCATGCCTTACTAGGATCCTAACGGGGTGCGGGTATTGCAGTTATGCAAATTCTCCCGGCTTCTCCATGCTGCATCACCAAGGGGGATGATTAACGATGTGCCAGGCTGTCTTGGTGGGACACAGGAGGGGTGAGGGGGGGGGTTGCACACCCTTCCCATCAAGCACAAATTGCCATGTGCGTTTTTTTTTTATTTGTACGCAAATCTGAACCGTCAGGACACTGAAGCAGCTAATTTAGCAGCGTTTCCCCCAAATCCCAGATGGCTCGATGTCATCTCTTAGGCACAGCCTTGACATTTCTTGTGCCCTCAGTGTCAGCACCGAGTAGTGATTTTTATAACAAAGCCCTTCTGCTAATCTCCTGCTCTGGCGAGAAAGGAGGACCCAGCTGCTCTGGGAGAGGGCGGAGGGTCCTCCCAGGGCTGCTGTTTTAATGAGAAATGGAAAACTCGATCAGAAGAGCCGTGAAGTGGCACAGAGCGTGTCTATCCCTCCCTCCGTCTCCAGTGGCCTTTTTGTTTTGTCCTTCAGCAAGGAAGAGAAGAATATAGAGACAGATCAAATTAGACTTGGCCTTAAAGCACGCCGTTGTGCCTCTTCCCTCAACAGAAGCTGGCGTTTGTATTAGAACGCCTGGGTTTTCTCTCATTTCTGTCATTAACTATGTGACCAAGTTAATCTCTTTGGCCACGTATGTGAAGTGGAGATAAAGCTGCTTATCCATCCCTCTGGAGTTCTGTGTGAAATGACTGAAAAGTATTTTGAAGTGGTCACATGAAAGATATCGCTAGATTTAGCAGAGGAAAATGTAACAGTGGGTGTGAATACGTACTGATCCACCAAAACTTGTTCAGCCTCCCATAAATCCTTCTGAAACAGCAGCTTGCTTTTCTCTGGATTAGTGTGTTTGCCGTATCTGAGGCAAACAAGCAAGTAAAGGAGGGGAGTCCTGAGGATTTTATATTACACGTTACTGCCAAATTGCTCAGTCCCTGGAAAACTTAGCTGATGGCATTTTCATTTTTCACGTGGTCAAGTGATGCTTATTCGGGTTAGGAGATAGAAACAGCAGATAGAAGTGTTCTGCCAAAAATCTGCAGTTGGCTTTACTTACCTCTCAGTAAAGCTCTGGCTTTTGCAGCAATGTCAGGAGAGTAGAGGCCAGAAAATATATGTATAAACGCATAATATATCTGTAAAGAAAAAATGAAGAAAAAAGGGAGCGGAGCAGAGCAAATAAGAAGTGTTTGTTTCCTCCGCTGGATGCGGCGGGGGACTGGGAGTGTGGCTGCTGGGACCTGGGGAGTAACGTGGGCGATGGCAGAGGCGCTGGGACGCTGGGGGTGTCCTCTGGGATTTGCCACTTGCCTCCTGAATAACAGGGAGACTCAGAGGGGCTGAAGCCCCAGACCACTGTGTTTGGATCTAGTTTTAGACATCTCCTGCAGCTCATGCCCTCATCATTTCCATCAGTGGCTAATTGCTGGGGCAGGTCTCTGCCTGCAGCGCCAGCACCGCCAGCAGCTTTGCTTTGTGCGGTGCTTTCCCCGTGTGATTGCACAGGGATGTTCCCCGGCCTGGGTAGCTCTGTGTGATGCCGCTGGCTTTAATGAAAAAGCACTGATTTACACAAGCAGAGGGTCTCTTTTGGGGGTTTGCTCTGCTGTTTGAAGCAATTTTTCCAGCCTAAAGAGCCTTTCAGTTCCACAAAGGCACAGAGGTTCCTCCCACGCTGTCCTTTGAGCGGACTTTTATGTCGGCTACTGGGCTCCTGCCAGCCCTGAGAACCAGGTGTGTTTTATCGTGGAAACTCCATGCAAAGCATCACCGACACAGCACCCTGGAGTGCCTGGATGGCAGTATCCCGGGCTGTGTGCCTGCAGCTAGGGCATCTGGCTTCAGGGTATTTCAAATAAAGTCAACAGTGCAGCAATAAAAAGAATAAACAGCTTCCATCAGGAGGAATTAGGCTGTCTCAGGAGACTCAGTGCACGGCTGCTCTGTCCCTGTTATTCATTTTCCTGCAGAGGTGGCAGTTTGGGAATGCCACCGGCAGCACCCGAGCTGGTCACCTCTCCCTGCTGCCCAGGAGGGAGCTCTGGAAATAGAAAATGCATGTTTTTAGGAGGTGCTGTCATTAATTTTGCAGAGAGCTGAGGAACTGGAGGTGCCGCAGAGCCACCTGAGCCCGAGTGCTGTGTGGTGGGAGGCTGCAGCGGGTGCTGGTGACATCCAGGACGTGCGCTGGCACCCCTGTACATGCATAGGGGATGCGGGGCTCAGGGGGTGCCCGGGTTCCTCCGGTGCCCTGAGCTGGGGAAGAACAGAGACCTCATGAGCTGTGGCTGCAGTTACCCCTGAGCTTTAGCGGTGGGGCCAGCAGAATGTGCCTGAGCCTTGGAGTGCCCCGGCAGCAGCCCTGCCCTGAGCTGCCCGGGCAGGCAGAGGTGATCAGTGGGAATGGGTGATAAAACCAGAAATATCCATTTGCCGTTAAAAAGCTTCATGCATTTTTAAGAGAATGAATGGAAGAAAAAAAATGAGGTTTGTAGGATCTTTTTCAACACAGAGCTTCTGTGGATGAAGAGGGGAGGGGAAAGAGGTGTGTTTGCTTGATTTCCTTTCAGAAATCTGACATTTTTTCATATACCAGTACCCTGGTTTAGTAAACTTGCATTACTCTTCTCTGTATGTAGTTTATTAATGTTAGCTACCTGTTTTTAAGCAGGAATCCTAAATCCTCGTACTCTAATAACTAGGCTGTTCTTAGAGTACTATATTAAACTGAAAGAATCCAGCCAATACACATTTCTTCAATTCTGCCAGTCCTGGCTTTATTAATATGGCAAAGCTGCACTTTTTGCCAAAGGTTGCACATAGTAAACTATTTATTCCTCATGTGGATACCACAGACATTGGAATTGGCAGGCAAAATTAATTAAGCACATATGCTGATTGTTTTATGATTTATAAGTGTCATGCAGTCTGTAAATTTTACTACCTGAAGACTATGATTAGTCTTTGTCTCATAGACCTTGTCAACTTTGTACAGAAAAGCAGCAGTACTTTCCTTTAGATAAAAGAGTTTCTTCTTGACACTTAGGGCAGCTTTTCCCAGTAGTTGGAAAGAACAGCCTCAAGGGCTTTAAAAGATTAATTTACCAGTGCATTCATGTTAAAAAAAAACCCCAAACTGCCAAACAAGCAAAAAACCTGTTTAAAAGCCCTAAGAAAATACACATGGGGGGAGGAAGTTGCTCTAGAGAAACTAAGGAGCAAAATAAGATGTAGGTTAAAAATCCTCCAGAAAGGGACCTACTCTGGGGATCATAGAGTTAATTAACTATAGCTGAATTCAAAAAGGACTACATAATATTTGGGTCTGTAATACTTATTGTTAAGGAATCTTTGATTAGAAATAATCACATCTCGTGCTTCAGGGCGTGAGTTGATTACTGAGAGGGCCAGGGAGGATCTTGTCCTTCCCCTGCTCTATCCACACATCATTCCCTCTTTGGCTAAAAATAAATCAGTCGCTCAGGAGTTTTATGCCTCAGTTGCTGTCTCAGACAGAACACTGAACTTGATGGGCCAAGACCCTTCCTTTGGAAGAGATCGATGGGAACAGTCGAGCGCTGCCAGCCAGGCCATGGCGTGCACGGGGGACCCTTTGCTTGGATCAGGAAACTTTGGGTGGGAAGGGACCTGTAAAGGCCGTCTAGTCCAACCCCCTGCCATAAGCAGGGACATCTTCAACTAGCCCAGGTTGCTCCAATCCCCATCCAGCCTGGCCTTGAACCCCTCCAGGGATGGGGCAGCCACAGCTTCTCTGGGCACCCTGGGCCAGGGGCTCACCCCCCTCACAGCAAAGAATTTCTGCCTCAGATCTCATCTGAATCTCCCCCCTTTCAGTTTAAAACTGTTCCCCCTTGTCCCATGGCTCTCCTCCCTGATCCAGAGTCCCTCTCCAGCTTTCCTGGAGCTCCTGTAGGGGCTGGAAGGGGCTCCAAGGTCTCCCTGGAGCTTTCTCTTCTCCAGGCTGTGCTTGTCAATGGCTGCAAGAGAAAGCCAGCCTGGTAGCATCCATCACATCCCCTGGGTTTGCGGCATGGGCTTCCCAATACCTGACCTCAGACCACAAAACCCTGATAGTTCCCCGTTTAATGTGCTGTGACAACTTATGGACTCTGTTGTAACAAAATCTCAGCCCTTTCTGCCTGCCTCTGGTGTGGTTTAGTCTCCTTTGCTGCCTGGGTCCATCTGGCAGCGCGCAGAGCCTGGTGGTTGTGGTGGAGCGTTGCTTTTTCACAAGCGTTTGTCGTACCTTGAGTGCAATACCTTTTGTAAGAGAGTTTGTGTCCATGCTGTTTTGCTTTGAGGGAAGTGCAGTGACTGCGGGCTGCAAAGGTGGGCACATTCTGTTTTCTGCATAGTTAGTACTTAGCAAAGAAATGTTTTCCGTAAAAAGGAATGAGAACAGAAGCAGCTTGTGTTCTCTTTGAATATTGCTCCTAAGATCTGATGATACTTTCAGGTATGAGTTAGGCTCTCACATAGCACCCAGCCTTGTCACGACCAGGTAAAATATTGTTTCACGCTCTGTGACAAACACATGAAGTATCTTTTAGCTATTTAACCAGTGAGGAAACCAGACGGATGCATCAGTAGTGTGGAAAGCGTTTTGTTCTCTTTGGAGGACAGTACTGTTGCAGCCTTGGCTATGGAGGATCCCTCAGCGTGTCTGCAGAGCTTCGTTGTTCCTATTGAACCCCGTCGGGTTCCTCCGGAGCCGCCAGTTGCCGTCTCCGCTGCTGACTCTCAACCTGCCCAGGGCAATCGGAGCAGCAGAGCTCTGTGGGGACCTGCCCGTCTCTGGGAATGTCTGCCTGTCCCAGGGGGATGGGGCAGCTCTCTGCCTGCTGCTGAGGAACGACTGGAGGTCACTGCTGGAGCGTGGAGTGGTTCAGGCTCATGTATTTTCCACCCACTGGATGTTGCTTGGTTCTTAAAATGTGCTTATTTTCCTGCACTGGTGCAGCTCGGTGCCTCGGCTGCGGTCGGGGGCATGGCTCGCTCGCCACCCTGTCGGTTTAGACCATCCCAGGCCTGATCTTCACAGGAGGTCACCCGTGGCACGGCAGCGTGACCTGGTGCTGGGGAAGAGCTGGCTCTCCCTTAGCTCCTGATGGCGGTTGCCCAAGGGAAGACATCGAGATGCTCGCGCAGGGTTGGAGACCAGCTGGCTTTCCTCCTGGATTTGGGCAAAACTTGTAATATCTCTCTGTTTCCACCCCCGTGTCTAAAATGGGGTCACTGGCCGTGGGGTGAGTGCCCAGCAGTGCTCCCCTGCAGCCCCGGCCCCTCCTCCCGCGCAGTC
>VXBO01012131.1:1064117-1100188 GCA_013400135.1 Rhinoptilus africanus | reverse complement strand
CGGGGCGGGGGGAGACACACACACAGATCTGGCCGCTTCCATGGCGTTTTGGCCAAACCCAGCTTGTTTTACCTCCGGGGTGTGGGTTTATTTCGCAAGTTGAACACTGCAGTATTTCCACCCCTTGCAGGGGTGTTACCAGACTTAATGAATTAATATAACGACGAGCTTTGAGCTCTCCAGATGAAAGGCGCTGCAGAGGGGCTAAGGCTTACTATTTGTGGTTCTAATTTATTTCCCATCAAAGGGATGAGAGGGGTGAGAAAATGCCATTTGTTCTGGAGCTGGGAGCAGGAGTTTGAAGTATTTTCTTTCTTTCTTTCTCTTTTCCCCTCCCCTTTGTGTGTTTCCCTGAGAATTTCGTGAAAGTCCCTGCTCTGTCTTTTCTTCTCGGGGCAGTAGTGTGTGAAGCAGCCGGCCCAGCGCTAATCACCGCAGACTTCAAGGGCTGTACCGTGTTAGGAAAGTGCCTGCCCTGGTTTTCAGTAGCAACCGGTTTCGGAGTATTGCAAAAAACTGCTAGCTTCGACATGAGTTCAGCATTCAAAGGAAATGGAAGATTTCATACGGAGTTTTTCTCAAAGCTTCTGGTGTTAACTTGAGCCTCGTCTCCTTGGATTTTGTGGCCTTCAGCAATTTTCCTTTGCAATAGCTCAGTCCTGTAATGCTTTGGGAATTCCTGTCCTTGAATAGTAGCAGATATTTTCTCCTGGCATTATTATTTTTTTCTAGCCAAGTAGCAATAAATTGCGAGGGGGTGGTATAATGACAGCAGGGAGTTGGGAGATGCGCTGGAAAATAANCGGGGCTTGGAGCAGCCTGGGCTGGTGGGAGGTGTCCCTGCCCAGGGCAGGGGGGGCACTGGGGGGGCTTTAAGGTCCCTTCCGACCCAACCCGTTCTGTGATTCTGTGCTAAAATTGCCCGTGGGTGAGACTCATGGCGCTATAACAAGGTTTTGCCTCAAGTGTTGAACAGAAATTCACCCTGATTCCTTGTTTTTTCTGTTACTTGGTGATTTATGAAGGCAGAGCTATACCAATCCTTAACTGCCCAAATTTTCAACTAATAAGATTAGAAGCTAAATAGAAGCAGGATAAATAGTGGATTATGACCAGTCAGTTCCTGCAAAAATCCTCATTATTGCATGTGTGGTTTCACTGCTTTAAAAGACTAGATGGGGATAGGCAGGCTGTGCTCGCCTATCTGCGAGCAGGAATCGGCCTGTTGTGGTTTTACTGCTGCTTTTAGCCCAGAGTAAACCAAATACAGCCCCGTGTGTGACTTGATCTGAGCTGAGCGTTGTCTCTTCAGATCGGCAGGAAGCAGGAGATGACTTCTTTGGTTGGAGCTGTTTGTGGCACCAGCTGAGTTTTCCTATTTCACTTTGAGGTTATCAGTGCTGATGTTCTGATGTGGAATCGCTTTTTGTGCCTTTCTGTATCGTCTCAGTAATACCTCTGGGTGCTGTAGAGCTGGAGAAGGTGCCTCTGAAATGCCAGCTCCCAAGAAGGAGTTCTGCTGCTGGGGCAAAGTTGGTCTCATTTTGGGTCGTTGGGATTTCTTCTCTTTTCTGTAGCTGTTTGTGCCGGGCTGGTCCTCCTGGCAGTTGTTTTGGTGGGGCTGCACTGGGCTGAAGCCAGCTCGCCACATGCCTGCCTGTTTGGTTTGGTTACAGCTCAGACAGCGAGGGCTTCCTACTCCTTTTTTAATCTGTGTGGCAGGAAAGCATCTTATCTTCTGTCATATCAATTGCCCTGTGGTAGTTTTCATGTAGTGAGAGTAATTCGCTGGCAATGGTTAGACTGGTGCTCCGTGCCATGGGAGGTATTTCTCACAGGGCCCCTCCGTTTCTCCCACGGAGGTGTCCCTGTGACCCGCAGCCCTCCTGCGCCTGGGGGTAGCTTTGCAGATCATGGGGCTTGTGAAGAGCTTCAGCCCGAGAGCGTACCATGCTGCTGACCGTGCCGTGCCCCGCAGCCGGACCCGTCCTGTGCCAGGGGACAGGAATGAGTGTGCTGGGGGCATACGGTTATGAACTTCCTCACGGAGGAGAAAGCCATAATTATCTAACTTTACATCCTCTGTCAGGAACTTCAGCCCTCTCTTACATCCCAGAAATAGACGTGTTTCGGTTTTGGATGGCAGCCCTTCTGTTTCACTGCACTCTCCTTATAGCCCCACGCGTGTGGCTCAGGCTGATGCGTTCCACTCCTGTTTCCAGCAGCCTCTCCTGGCCTTGCCTTTCCCCACAGAACAACAGCTGTCAGCCTCCAGATTTTGGGTACTTCTTCAGTGCCTGTCCTTGCCCCTCTGCTGGGGCCAGCCGGGGGGAGCAGAGCCCTGCAGAGGTTTGTGTGTGTCGGGGCTCCCCTTGGGCACGGGGAGGAGAGTTGCTGAGAGTTGCTTTTTGCTCTGCTGTGATTAAGCGTTCATTGCAGCAAATCCCTGTGCTGTTGCTACACTTAACATGCCAAACTCAATTATATTGAGACGAGAGTTTAAAAACAGGCTTTTGTCTAATGTACAGTATTTTGGCAGCAATTAGCTCTGAGTTTTATCATTTTCCCCAAGGTGAGCATGAGAACGATCAGTTATGCATGAGAAGCTGCTCTGTCGTGAGAGAGGAAGGCAGCTTCCTCGCGAGGAGGAAAGGGTTTCCACATACTGCGGGACACGCTGTTCAGTGCCACCTTGCTTGAACGTCCCTCAGATCTGATGACTTTGGGAAGTGATTTCTTTGTGTAAGAACTTGTAGGGCAGTTCACAGGGCGAGAAGTAAAGTGGGACGAGCGGTGTTTTCCGGCTGTTTCTTTCCTGGGGGCCTCTGCAGGGCACAGGTTTGGCCATCAGTGGGGCCCCTGCGGTCACATTGGCCCTGGGGCTGAGCAGGTAGCCAGGGAGAACCCTGCTTTTGGATGATTTTTTTTTTTCCCTATGTCCTGTCTGAGAAGATCCCGTGTCCTTCCCAGGGAAATGAAGGGAACTGAACCCTGGTGCCGTGGTGAGGGTCCAGCACAGGGTCACTGTACTGTCTGGCTGTGTGTTCCCTGGGACCTCTTCTCCTTCAGTCCTCTTTTCTTCTTGCCTTTTCATAAGGTACTGCAGTATGCTGTTAAATATACCCTGGTACAACAGGGCTGGTGTTTCTCTGGGGCATACAGTGCTTTTTTGGGCTTTTAATCTACACACGACCCTCCAGAGCAAGGGTGGGGGTCTTTGTGTGACCAGACCCTTCCTCGGTGTTTCTCAGTGCTGTGATCTGGGATTCCACGCCAGCCTTGCTCGGACCTTCAGGACATACCTATCTGCCGAGTACAACCTGGAAACCTCCCGCCACGAGGGCCTGGACATCATCGAGAATGCTGTGGACAACCTGGATGCGCGGAGTGACAAGCACACCATCATGGACATGTGCAACCAGGTCTTCTGCCCTCCGCTGAAGTTCGAGTTCCAGCCTCACATGGGGGATGAGGTGGGTACTCCCCCGAGGGGCTGCAGAGGGGCCTCATAGCCTGGCCTGCGCAGGCTTCCTCCTCTTCTTAACTATCGCTGTTAAATTATTTCTGATTCCTTATCCTTCTATTCTGTCTTCACATGCTGCTATTCGTGTTTCCTTTTTTAACGAGACACTTGGCTCATTAGGGCTCCTCCTTTCAGTCTGCCTCTTGCTCCATATCTCTCCCAATTAGGAAGCCTGTGGTTTGATTCTCAGCTGAACTTCCCAACAAATTTGTAAAGTGGAGCTTTGATTTACCTGCTGTAATTGGAAGACTTCAGAGTGCAGCTTTCAAATGCTGGGTAGAAAATGCTTTGTGCTGGCCCGGGTCCAGGGCACTGATGATTAGAAACTGGGTGACACAGCCTCCCTGGAGGCTGCGAGGAGCTTGTGGGTGCTGGAGGGAATCATTTAGGTATTTAAATGTGTATGTCTGGTCAATGGCTGACCCACTGAACGCTCTGTGTCTCTCTCGGGCACCGCTCCTGTCTCAGGTGTGTCAGGTCAGCGCCCAGCAGCCTGTGCAGACCGAGTTGCTGATGCGGTACCACCAGCTGCAGTCGCGACTGGCCACCCTCAAGATAGAGAATGAGGAGGTAAGAAGTCGCTCTGGGTCTCGTGGTTGGGGTTGTAGGCAGCATTGCTCAGCTATTTGCCCGTTGCACAGGGGGTTTCCTGCTGTGCTCCGGTGTGGAGTCCTTCCAGCGATGGTGCTGAGAGCTCCTGTTGACTGCAGCTGGTGCAAGAGCAAGCCCAGTACTTAGAGGCTGCCTCTTGGCCAGTTGTTTTGGCTCAAGCTGCCTCACTTTCCCAGTCTGCTCCAAAACCATGCTGTCTTCTATTTCTGATAGGTACGAAAAACTCTGGATGCCACAATGCAGACTTTGCAGGACATGCTGACAGTGGAAGATTTCGATGTTTCAGACGCCTTCCAGCATAGTCGCTCCACTGAGTCAGTCAAATCGGCTGCATCAGAGACCTACATGAGTAAGATAAACATTGCCAAGAGGAGAGCCAACCAGCAGGAAACAGAAATGTTCTATTTTACAGTGAGTCTCATCTCATGCAATACAGGACACAAAGCATTAATTGCTAGGGCTGAGTCCCATTTTATGGGCTCATTAGTGAAGAGCAAGAACCAATTCAGTCTCTTTAAGTATTTGTCTTCTGTCAGACTCGGGGTTGGAGTGTGTTTCTCAGTGGCGAGGCAGCACATAGGGACTGACAATCCAGTGTCTGCCTTGTCCTTCATTACGAAGGAACAACTGGAACAACCAGTTGTGACCAAAACCGTACAGAACCGTACCGATGTAGGAGTGGCTCAGAGCGGGGCAGCAGGCTCCAACCAGCCTCGCAGTGTCTCACCGTTCAGTGGCTGTTCCTGGAGGCCTGGCGGATTTTAAACTGTCAGCCAAGCCTTCCTCTTCTGTCCCACAAAAGTAAAATCTGCCCCTGGCCCACGGGTGAACTAAAGGGTCATTTGCATCTCCTTGGAGGATGCGAGAGCCTGGCGTCCCAGTGCCTGGCTGGTGAGCGTGTGCTGGGTGGAGGCAGCTGCCCTGCGTCTCCCCCACAGCCTGGGGCTGCTACTTGCCTTCCAGGCAGATGTGAGGTGCTCTGTTACAGTACTCGAAATGTGAGCAGTAAGCCGTCAGTTCAGCAGAGGTAGTCCTCGTTTAAGCATGGTCAGTAGGCTAAAGTTAATAGCACCTTGTGATATATTACAGATACATAGAAAAGCTTCTACTTCGTCTAAACAGTATTATTATTCCAATTCAGGGGGGGAAAAAATTGCAGTTTTCGTTATGAGTTGTGCTTGGGGATTTCTTAATGCTTTTTGCAAGAATTTGATCTCTCCCATTGTCTGTCTTTGATTTTCCATCTCTGTCTCCCTCACACTCCTCTGTAAAATGACTTGCTGGTGTTACCGGGTGTCAAACAGTCCCGCAATGAAACGAGAAGTTGTGCTGTGCAGTTAGTGTCGCCCGGCGCATAAAGCGTCTGATGGTCCCTGACCTGGGAAGGTCTCATGCAGTGGGAGTTCTCGCTCTGCAGCACTTGTTTGCACAAAGGCAAAGCGCCTGTCAGGGGAGGAAGAGCCTCTTTCATTTTCCAGGCCATTCCCAGAAGCTTGACAAAAGAAAGCTTGCTTTGAACTCTTTTCTTTGGAGCTCCTTGCGTTCCCAGGCAGGAGGTGCAGCACCAAGGAGACCGGGCTAATAAGATCATCAGGACTGTGGCGGGAGCAGTGAGAAGCGATTAGACCGCGCTCAGCCCTGCGGCGCATCTGACGTCTGGTTTGTCAGAGCCCCTCAGCCTCACTGAGCCCCCTCCAGCAGCCCTTAGGCAAAAGCGTACATCAATTATGGGCTATTTTTGCCAAGAGTCTTAACCTACCTTCTTTGTTTTATTTTTCATTCCAGAAATTTAAAGAGTATTTGAATGGCAGTAACCTTATCACGAAGCTCCAGGCTAAACATGACCTGCTGAAGCAGACTCTTGGAGAAGGTGAGTCGCGGGGTTAGGTCTGGGGAGGAATCTCCTGACATGTGAGATGGTTTTAAACCAGGTGTCGTCTTTCAGTCTTACCTGCTGTCTGTGTTTTCCTGAGGGACCGATGGCTTCTATCACTGACTGCCGCTACAGAGTTTAACCAGTGATACGCAACATTATTTCCCAAAATCTTACACTGTGTGCCAGCCTGCTGTTACGTCTCCAGCCACAAAGAGATTCCCACCCACTCCGGCCCTCTGCCTTTTTCCTTTCTCTCCCCCATCTTGCCCTCTTCGTGCAGCCCTGAACACACGTATTTTCCTGTCCTTGGTGCCATGCTGCTTGTTACACATTAAATCAGCAGCCGTGTTGATTTAATAGGCCCCTTGCCCCACTGGCCGTAGGTTTTTGACTTGTTCTAAACCAGAAATGCATAATTGTCCTCGGTTCTAAAACTAACTTCTCCATAGCAGGCTTTTATTACTCCAGGTAATTTCACGAGTTTGGTTTAGAGGAGCTAGACAAATACAGGCTTCATACAACAGAAAGGGCCGTAACTTCTGAGAGAGGCAGGAGCGTGTGGCTCCAGGGGGGATCCAGCACTGCTGGGCAGGGATGTGCAGCCACGTCCCTGGGAGAAGATTTTAGCTCTTTTTATAAAGGGTTTAAAAAATTGCGTTATTTCCAGTGTAAAGAAGAATGAAAAGATGAGTTAATGTCCTGATTTTCCAACAGGAGAGAATATATTTGAATTAAAATACAAATAGTCCATGGTTTTGTTTTAACGATACAAAAATTAGACTCCTCATCTCAGAGTAAAAAAAAAAAAAACAAAAACTTTTTGCTGGCTATTTTGCCAAACGTATTTTCTCTGGCAAATTTATTTAGCCTAAAAATCCACCTTCTAGTTAGATCCTGTGGTAGGTTCCCCTCAGTGCTAATGCTGGGCCAAGTCAAGGCAGAGAATGTAAGCGCAAGGAATGCTGCAGGGCTCCAGTAAGACATTTCTTTTCCCAGGAGTTTCAGTGCTCCCTGTGGTTGCCTTAGCCCCACATCACCCCGCACGGCGGGTCAGCGGCAGCCCTTCTGCGCCCTGCCGGAGGCAGCCCTGCTCCGTGGTGGCGGGGCTGGGCTCGTGCGGGGCTCGGTGGGGCTGGATTCAGGCTGTGACAGATCAGGGGGATGGAGCCTGCGGTTCACAGAAACCGGACCCATCTAAGCTCTTCCCAGAGATCACAGGTCTTCATACAGAGATACAGTACTGGATACAGTGCTAAGGCTCCTATGGATTGGTGCAAGAAGTGATGAATCTGTTGAAGATAATTTGATCACCATCTGGTGATAAGGCTAGAACCATACGATGCCCTGCTTAGGAGGAAGAGTGCAGGTCAGGCGTTTTCATTCTCTGGAGTTGTGCAAAAGCAACCATGGAAGATTTCGCATGAAAACTTTCTGAATTTCTCCCAGGCCACGGGATCATCCTGCTCTGTAGGCATTCGGCAAATATTTAGCCAAGATGTGCCAAATGCTGCGTTTCAGCATGAGCTAATTCTCATTAGGAAGAAGTCTGGGTTTGCAAAACGCTCATGTGGAATTCTTTTCTTTTTCAGTGAGGAATTGGCTGCAAGCTTGCTTTCCGCAGGTGCCAAGGGAGAGCAGGAAGGAGGCATGTGCAGCCAAATGCTTCCTTTTATGTGTCTTAGAAAAAGGAAGAATAAATCAGCTTTCCTGGCCTTGGGAGAAAGGCACAAACAGCATGTGAAATTAGTTTAGTTTTTTTCAGTGGATTGACAAATACTCTAAAATATGATCAGATCTTATCAGTGGTGATACGCTGCCGTTTATATGAAATCCAAGCACTAAAAATACACGAAGGGAATGAGAATACTGACAGCCAGAATAGAGTCTGCCTGATCATGATTAGATGGGCCGTTATCTCAGAGGAAAAGCTGGGGAACGGAATACACCGCTGCATTCAGGTGCTATTAGTGGTCCTCCATGAGGCAGTTGGATAATCTCGGTGGCCTCCCCAGGGGCTTCAGCCCTTATCAGACACCCCTTTTCCTGCTCAGGTTGGCCAAGCCCCAGCTACTGTAAATGAGCACTTGCTGCGGAGGACCTGCAGTGCATCTGGTTATTTACAAGATGGGCTTCATATTGCAAATAAACCTTTAATATCAGTGGGAATTGAAGACGTTTTCTCTCTTGTGGCTGCGTCTTGGATTTCCAATATCTATTTTAGTGGTGGGGGCTTGTATAGCAACAAGCTCAGCATCTCCCCAACCTGTGGGGCCCTTGGGCATGTTCAGCTTCGTTTTGCCTGAAGCCGTTACCTCGGGGCTTCCAGGACCAGAAGTGAGTGTGTGAGCGCCTGCGTGAATGTGTTTGAACAGTCGCTTGGTGGTGACTAATGTGGAGAGATGATGGAAATTTGTGTTTCTTCATAGGTGAAAGAGCCGAATGCGGAACAACCAGGTGAGCAGTTCCTTCCACTTCATCTGCCTTTGGGAAGGGCTCGCCGTGGCCGTGGGAAGGGTGGTTCGCTTTGCTGCTGATAGAGCTTGGCGGGGTTCGGATTGAGCCGTGCTCCAGCTGCCGTGTGCTGGCAGGCCCCCCCCCGGCTCCCCACATCACTGCCCTGCTTCTCAGCTGCACTGCCTGGAGTGGGTTAATTAGGCTGATGACAAACAGGCCCTTGTTTTTGCTGCAGTGTGATTTCTAGCTGGCTGGCTCTGGGAACTGGAAGTGCTGTGTCAGCGCGATGCGGCGCCTCGTAGAGTAGCTGAGGTGGGGTTGTGTTCAGAGAGTGCAACACAAGGGTGTCCACCCGCTCCCTACCATCCCTCTTTGTTTGAGGACTTTGATACCTCCCCAGAAGCCTCTCCCAGCACTGGCGGCTCTGCCTAGGAGTGCAGAGCAGGGCTGTAGTGACGGACTTTTGTCCCTCTGCAGCAGGAGGTAGTGCTAGGGGTGAATGTGACAGGGAGGAGGCTTTGATCTGTGTCCAGTCTGTAAAGCATCTCCACAGAGCTGTGGTGGCTTGCTAGGAGTGTGCTGCTTTTCTAACAGTAAGACACGGGCCAGCAGAGCCTCCAGACATCTCCCCAGAACATGTACAACTGCTCTCTATGTTATCTTTTTACAGCCTTGCTTCCATGTTTAATAAAATTTGCAATACCGGCAAAACCCCCATTCCACGTTGGAAATGCTGGAGCAGGTGGTGGGGCCCGGGCTGCCGTTGCAGAGGGCAGCGTGGCGGCAGGGTGCCCCGCTCCCTGGCCTTCTGGCCGGAGGGAGACGCTGCTGCCAGCGCCAGGCCCGGTGTCCGCCGGGCTGGGCGCCCGCTGGGCTGCCGAGCAGGACGGCCGGGTGCCATGAGGACGGAGAGGGACCTGCCCTGCCCTGCGCAGGCTGCGGAGCGGGGCTGCACAGTGTACCATGGCACTGACCTGCTCCAAGGTCGCTGCCTCTCCCCGTGGGTCCCAGCAGAGCTGCCCTGCAGCCCCCCGACGCCCCGGCTGCCCCACACGGCCAGGGGGGCTGCAGACACAGCCCCGAGGTGAGGTCCCTGCTCTGGGGGCGCCGGGCAGGGCTCTCTGCTGAGCACAGCCGAACGACCAGGTGAAATTCACAGGGAGGATTTGCGCTGGAGCACTCTGTGCGTTGGGAGCAGGCGCCCATGGAGCAGTGGTGTCGCAGGCCAAAACAATCACAGGAATGAATAACAGCCTCCTACACGAGGGATGATGGCACAGCTCCCCGCTGCTTCTGTTGCTTTTGTTTCAGCAGTTGCTTTTCCTTGACAAAGGAAAACAAACAAGAGACAATCTCCTCCTTGTGCGAGGCGGCGCAGGAAGCGTAGGCAGAACAACCTTCCCCCGGGCTGCGCGGCCGCCCGCGCGTCCCCGGGGACAGGAGGTGGCACGGCAGCCAAGGGCAGGGGGGCTCCAGCCTGCAGACCGGGCTGCTCGGCCCGGAGACCCGCGGGCATCGGGTGGGCAGCAG
The DNA here is from genome assembly GCA_013400135.1 of Rhinoptilus africanus. Taxonomy (NCBI): domain Eukaryota; kingdom Metazoa; phylum Chordata; class Aves; order Charadriiformes; family Glareolidae; genus Rhinoptilus; species Rhinoptilus africanus. The sequence continues at coordinate 1,090,193 of VXBO01012131.1, read as the reverse complement.
TCATTGCTGCTCCTCAGGTACCAGAGGAAGCTGTGGGAGTGTAGAGCCAAACGGCTTAATTAAAGGCATCTGGTTAAGGAAGCAGCAGATCACAACTGTCACCATCGTAGTTCTTTGTAAATTTTACATGTCCATTTGACTCCGCTCTGTGAGAACTTTGCATGAAGGCTCCTAGCGTTTGTTTTTGTTTGCAGGCATGATCTTTCCTCTGCTAACATAATATAGCCTGGGGGTAGAGGACAGATCAGAAACTGCATAGAGATTTTAAGCTATCTTTCTTCCTTTTTTAGATCTAGGCACTTGGGTCTTAATGTCCTTCATTAGCAGCAGAAGAAATCAAAATGTGAATAGCATTAATGAAAGCAGCCCTCCCAAGTCCTGCTCACTGCACTGAAATACGTCACGCGTTTCCGTGGCCCCATTTCCAGAGGCAGTAGGTGTCTCTTACCCTTGCTGAAGTCAACAGGGGCTTCAAGGTCTGTTCCCACGAGGGATGAGGACCCTCAGTCACTAGCTAGTGGGGGTAGGGTCACAGCCCCTCCTGATGCACGTGCCTACCTTTTCTGTTCTTGGGGAGCTTGGTTGGCTTGTTTGTATGTGTTGACTGGGCTCATCTTTTTGTTTGGTGGTTGGAATCTCGGGAATGCCTACCAGAAAGATGAAAGACCATTGACCTTGCTGCTGTGGGCCGACAAGAAAGCTGGGGAGGGACTTTTTAGGATGTCGGGTGATGGTAGGACTAGAGGGAATGGCTTGAAACTAGAAAGGGGTCGTTTCAGTATGGACGTTAGGAAGTTCTTCACCATGAGGGTGGTGAGACACTAGAACACGTTGCCCAGAGAGGTGATGGAAGCCCCATCCCTGGAAGTTTTTAAGGCCAAGCTGGATGGGGCTCTGAGCAACCTGATCTACTGGGATGTGTCCGTGCCTATGGTAGGGGGGTTGGAACTAGATGATCTTTAAGGTCCCCTCTAACCCCGACAATTCTATGATTCTGTGATTCTGTGAGTGTCTACCAAACAGAAGTTAGCTACAGAGAGGTTGAGGTGTTCTCACTTTCCTTTTTCTGGCCATCTATGAGCAAAATGAAGTCCATTTAGGAATAAACAGGAATACCTCTGTGTTTTCCAGTGGTAGCTGTGGTTTATTTTGGATATATCAAGGAATCAGTTGAGCTCTTCAGTTGCTCTTGGTGCTTTTTCAGGCTGACATAGTGCTGAACTGGTGGAGGTAGGAGGCAGATGGTAAAAATCCCGCTGAGCACCAACACCTTTGTTTTACTTCCGAAATGTCATCCCCGTCACTAGCGCAAACACCGAGCAGCAGTTTTGATATTCGGCATCTCAGAGAAGGGAGAATTGTGTCTGCAGATCGTGGGTACCAGGCAGTTGTGACCAGCTCTGTTTAGCAGCTTTATTACTCGCTGGCTTGAATGAAGCAAGTTCTGCATGGAGAGGATTCCTCATCGCCCATTGTTGGTTCAGGCTGTGGTTGTTGGTATAGTTACTGCTCTGGCACTGTCCCCCGTGGGGGGGATGCAGCCAGTGGGACACTAAAGTGTAAGCGGCTGCAGAGTGCCTGGAGCAGCCTGTTGGGTCCTCACAGAGGGATTTTTCTGTTTGATTTATTTTTTATTCTTTGAGATCTCACCCTGTCATTGCATTTATGTTGGTGTTTTGTTGATTTCTTTTGTTCCATTTTCTCCCAGGCCCCCATGTCTTCCCCCTAAGCCACAGAAAATGAGGAGACCTAGGCCTCTCTCAGTCTATAATCATAAACTCTTTAACGGCAATATGGAAACGTTCATTAAGGTACTCACTGGCTGACAGTAGGAGTTTATGAACGCTGTGAATGTAATGGTGGCTTTCCTGTCCTAACGCTGGCTGCTTTCCTTCCTCGGCGGGGTCTCTCTGGTCTGCCCTGCACCCAGTTGAAGTGGCCAGTGCACGCTTTGCCTCGGTGACGATTTCTCTCCGTAGCTGTCCTGACCCCTCATGCGTTCCTTACATTACCCATCCCATCACTGCCTGTGTGGCCCGGGGCGAGGGTAGCAGGGAGGACCCCCATGGCTGGTGGCCCTTGGCCATGCTGGCCAGCTGTGTGGTGCTGGGCACTCCTGGCTGAGCATCCCCATCATCCAGCACTGCTTCCACCCATCCTGGGAGGGAAGATCAGAGAGCAGGGACAACAGCCCAGCACCCTCAAAGGATCAACAGATCCCCCCCGCCTTCCCTTTTTCCACACATTTTTGGTGGTCGCCTTCCTCATGGCTGAGAGGGAAAGTAAAACGACTCAAAAGCTCCCAGAAAGTGTCTCCCAGTGGTAAGGACTGGCTGCCTTCAATTGAGATACTGTGCGTATGAGGGCTGTATGGGAGCATAGACGTGCTAGCCGCATCCTTAAACAAAATATATTAATAATAAAATAATAACGAGCCGGGCTGGCTCATCTCCGCACTGCTGCTGATGGTGGCTGCCGCCCTCTCGTATGGCTCGGTACTTGCTGTGAGGCTGAAGAGGAGGGTTAGCCCACAGTGAGGACAGGCGAGAGCCGTGTCCCTGCAGAGCCTGACCCTCTCCAGAGGGGGACCGTCACCTCTGGGCGCACCAGGAGGGATGGGTGTCACCACAGCTTGCATGCTGACTGCCACCCACGCCGGCACCCGGCCAGCGCCATGGGCTCAGCTTCCAGCAGTGGAGCAAAGTGATTCCTAAATGGCTGCCAAGTGGTCTCCTCCAAACCATCGCTGGTGACACGCAGCATGCGCCCTTCATAAACGCGGGCCAGAGTATTTTCTTCATGTGAGCTGGGGTGAGCTCAGATGAACTCACTTAATAACAGTGCAGTCCCCATGGAAGGGACTGCTGCTTGTCCCAAGAAATTACCCAGAAGGAGAGGTTTGAGGAGAAGAATGAAGAGATGTGAATATGGGATTTGTCCCCAGGGATACCTCCAGGTATCTGGCTGCTGATCCTCTGAACTCCAGCACTTTGTTATTGGCTGGCTGTGGAAGGATTTCCAGGGGAAGAGATGCCGTTCCAGTTGCTCAGTGTGTTTAATCCTACACTGAAGAAAGCTTTAGTGAAAATACCGTAGGAAGCAGTAATGACAAACTGTTGTATTCGTTAAACTAATAGGCGTTGTCCGGCTCCAATTTATTCTCTTAGGCTCTTTTAGTGCAACCATAAGCCTAAGGGCAGTGTTTATAAACAGTGCACTGTCACAAGTAATATACAGGCCCAGCTGACAAAGCCGGTAATCTCTTTAATACTCATAATTATTCCTTACTCAGACTGATTTTTAAAAAAGCAGTGCTCATTAAAGTCCAGCCTGTTCAGCACTGACCCCTCGGTACGGTGCTGTGCTGCCGGGTCGTCCCCAAAGCCCTGGGAAGCGTGCGGGGCTGCAGGCGGCTGCTGGTGCCCCCGCACCGGGACGGCTCTCGCCGAGCATCGCCTGCGCCCGGGCAGGGCTGGCCATGGCCCCGGGCAACTGCGGGTGCCGTCGGTCCAGGGAGGGGAGAAATCCGAGAGGCTCTTTTTGTCATCCGCAGAGGCTCGGGTGCAGCGTGCCGGACGGGGTTTGGGAGGGAGGGTGGACAGCCTGAAGGCCTGGGTCGGACCTTGCTAAGCTGCCATTGCATTTGAGCGTTCATGGCCTCCGAAAGAGATGCTTACCTCTAACTGAACTTATCCTTGCTTAATCTTTTCTTTTTTTCCCGCTCTGCTGCTTTTTTGTGTTCTCAGAGGAAGGAGGAATGCGCGAACGAGAAACCAGGTATTTACTGGAGGCCCGTCTGTGAGACGGAGTAGATTAACCAGAGAGATGCAACTGTGCTCTCCTGGCAAAACAACCCAACAGAGCTCCTAAGGAAAATAAGTGTCCACTTAGTCAGACACGGCTCACATTCCCCCTTGAGCTCCTTCCACAAGGGGCCTGGAGAGAAGCAGCTTTGAAACAAAACCAAAAATTCATTGCAGGTTCAGATACAGGCAGTTCCTTTCATACGCTGTGGTGGTTTGGGGTTTTTTTTAGGATCTGCTTACAATGGCTTTTTATATTAGTGGAAATATCGTTGTAAGCTCTGTTGCTGGAAGCTTATTCCATCAGACAGGTACAGCACAAATTTTATTTTGGCTCAGCATTACACCTTTGAAATGGAATAGCCGAGACCCCGTTGCATCAGTCCCCTGCCTCAGCCAGATAGTGAGCAGCAGTCTTTCACAGGCTTTAGTGAGAGCTGGTTTTGTGTATAATGAACTGCACATAGTATACTCAGCACTTTTTGATGGCTTCATGTGCGTAACGCCTCCTTTTCTTGCCTGTCTTCTTACTAAACTCAGTGGCCCTGATTTTCAAATCTCTGGTTTTGCAGTCTTTAATGCATTTCCCATGCTTTCTTATCAATAAACCAGTAATTTTTTTACTTTCTCCTTTCATGAAGGATTCAGGACAGGCTATTCCGCTTGTAGTAGAAAGCTGCATTCGCTACATCAATTTGTACGGTAAGTTGAATCTGTAATATCAACAGAAGCTTTCTGCGAAGGAAATTAAGTACTGGTAGTTAGCAGCAAAATATAATAGAGGCTCCTGCAGCCCTTGCTGCCTGGGCTCAGTTTGTAATTGCAGTGGGATTGACTGTGATGTAGCATTGGATGACTGGCAGATATTTAGGTCTTGTTAGCACTTACTCAGGTTAAACTGTTTGTTCGGGCCAACGGGAGCCCTCTCAGTGCTTTGATCTGGGGGGCCTTGGTTGGAGCATACAGGCAGAAATGAATCGTAGCAGGCTGTCCCCTTCTTGCTCTGAGCCTTTCTGGGTGCATCAACTCCTAATTTCTGCTGTTCTTTACCAGAAAGTACCGCAAAACAGTTATAGAAATCTTTTCTGTAACGTTGTTCTTTTCCAGGCCTTCAGCAGCAGGGCATTTTCAGAGTCCCTGGCTCCCAGGTGGAAGTCAACGACATCAAGAATTCGTTTGAGAGAGGTGGGTGGCCAGGGTGCGCCGGGCCAGCGGGACGCCGTGTCCCAGCAGAGCTGGCTGGGGGCAGTTGGTGTGTGCTGGCTGCCTTGGCCGTTGTGCACAGCCTCTGCTGCCAGCGTGTAGCAGTACTAGGTGTCTCCGTACTGTGTCTCCAGCAATAGTGAAGAGTTACTTAGCGAAAAAGTACGAAAAGTAGGGGTAGGTGCAGAGGTCTCTTCCACAGTCATTAGTTAAGAGTATGAAAGGCTCACGAAAGCCATAAAATAGTTTGTTGGGCATCCATTTTCCTCCTTCTGCAGCAGTTTGCGAAGGGAGGAGCCCTTGCCACGTGTAGCTGGTGGCAGCTTTGTCTGTGGAGTTGCCAGTGATTCTGTGGAGAAAATCCCATCAAAGGTGTAAGCCTGGTGAGACAGGGCAGAGCAGTCCTGTCACCGGGTGACGGGGAAGCTGTGAAAGGGACAGGCTGGGTGGGGGAAATGGCCTCCATGGCATTAATCTTTGATCAGCGTCGGGAGGATCAGGGTGAAGGTGGCCAGGCCAGGGGATAGGGCAGTGGGGGGGACTGTCAAAGGTGGGAGGATTTGCATGTGCAATTTAAGAGAAATCAGTATCCAAATCCCGTAGGTTCTGAAAGCTTTCTGTAGAGTTAAGTCAGTACAATGTTACCCAGAACCCTTCGGTCTGTTCCAGAGGTATAATTGCATCCTCCAGCCAAGCCTGTCTTCTCAGGCGTTCACCCACCATCGTTGAGATCTGCTCAGCTCTCCGAGCTGTTGCCATAAATGCAAAAATGCACCGGGCTGGAGCCTGTAATGGAGCACCAAGTAATAACATCTTCAGGAAAGGTTTGAAATCTCCACAATGAGCTGGGTGTTTGTACGTAGGGCTATAGCACGTCTCAGCCTGATGCTGTGTAACAGAGTACCTTCTTAATCTCTCCTCTTGCTGGCAAAATGCATTGCGTTACCATTGCACACACAGGAGGGGTTTCTGAGCTGTGGGAAATTTTGGGTTTCCACTGAGTTAGGGAAAACGCTTGCTGTGTTAGTCCGACTTGATGGTAACGCTGGAAATAAAACCTCTTCTCTGGGCAGGTGAAGATCCCCTTGCTGATGACCAAAATGAACGTGACATTAATTCAGTGGCTGGAGTCTTGAAGCTGTATTTCCGAGGACTGGAAAACCCCCTCTTTCCTAAGGAAAGGTTTCAAGATTTGATATCTACTATAAGTAAGTACATGTGACAGCTCTTCTCAGAGAACAGGGTGGGACAAGAGAAGCAATAAACGGGGGGCAAGCACAGCTGAGGTTTGCATATAGCAGCCTATGCTGTAAGAAGGGCTATGGGTTGTTAGAAGACGTAAAGAGTGTGCGTTGGCAGCGCTGGAGGCGAGGGAGAGGTAAAACATCTTGCTGTGGCTCTTTTAAATTCTTTCTAGCATCACGAGGATCGCCAGAGAGCCATCTCCAAGCTTAGGTCGGTGGGCTGCACACCCAGCAAGCCCACATACGCGTTTGTGGGTTGCATGAGGGCCATTAGCCGCTTGAAGAGAGCCAGCTGCTGTCCTGCCCGCACGGAGCTCTGTGGGAATGGCGGTTCCTGAGCCTGCCCATCATGTGCCATGCAGCCCTGGCGCTGGAGGCACAAAGGGGTTTTGCTACTTTAGCTCAGTGGCTTCTACTAAACACGAAGTAGAGGTCAGTAGCTCCTGGCTACTCAGAAAGCTTCTCTCACCCGTGAGTCTGCAGGCTTGGTTTCAACCTCGCTTGCTCAGCTGTTCTCCAGGCGTTTGTTGTGTGCGTTTCCTGTCCCGAAGGAAACCAGAAAGTGCTCTGGGATGTGAGCAGAGGTAGAAGCTGAGGGGTTTTAGTCACAAAGAGGCTGTGATTGTTGTCAGGGAGAGCCTGGTTGCTTCTCATTCTGTCCTGAACTCTCCTCTCGGCTCCACTTGTTCCTCTGCAACTGAAGAACCGGCCATCCCAGCTGGGGCTTATTTCTCTCAGTACCTTGTAGCGATGACATTTATTTATTGGCAAGTCATGGAAATTATTCCCCTGGGGGAAAGGAAGAAGACAGAATGAATTTGATGTTTCAGAGATGATGGAGGAGCGTGTTGTGCGCTTTGGCTACAGGATGACTTCATTTTACAGGAGCGGTGCCGGGGTGGTTTGGGGGTTGGAGTGTCTGGGTCCGTGGGTGGCTTCAGGGAACTGGCTGGTGAACACGAGCTTGAGCTCCTTCATTTGGCTTTCACTGCTCATGGCTCCTTCCCCCCTCCTCAGTGTTCCTGTGCAGAGCTGCTGGAGATTTAGTGATGTCAAGAAAGACAGATGATATCTAGAGGGGAATGATGCAGGGATGGGCTTGTTCCAGAAGGAGAAGAATGTGCTCCTGTGTTTCAAGACCAGTGTTTTATACGGTAGCTTCAGGAGATTTGCTGTTGCCTTTGAGTCTTGATGTGTAGAAGAGCGCAGCACGCCTGTAACACAGCACACAAGCTGGTTTTGCTCCAGTTTCGTGCCTGGACAGGAGTTTATCCAGCCTTGCACTGCTCACACCGCCGCCCTCCCCGAGGGGCAGAGCAGGGACCCTGGGAGGGGACAGTCCCCAGAAAACTGAACAGGCCTCCTTTGGGGCCAGGAAATGTGACTGTGTGCTTGCAGATAGGCTTGGCAACCATCCCTAATTAATGCCAATTTGCACAATTTGTTAAGCTTTTGGGAGCTTTCTGCCGCAAACATAATCTGTTAATTTTCTGGATAGTATTCTCTCTTTCTTGATTTTTTTCTCTTTTTATCAAGAATCTTTCTTTTCATCATCTTTCTTTTCCTGCTACTGCTGCTACCTTTCAATTAGGGAAAGATAGATTGATTCTATGATAGATTTTAAATGAACTCAAGTGTCTTGTTCCCATCAAAATTCTGATCTTAAATGCACGTAAGTGTAGGCTGTGTAATAGATGTCCCAAGCTGAGCAGATTGGAGGAACCTCCCTCCTTCGGGAGCCAGGGCTCAGGAAAACGCCACCCTTGCTGCAGGATGTTTTGTGATTACGGCGGAAAGGTTAGACACAGCCGATGGGTTTGGGCTCTCCTCCGCAGAGCCTCACAAAGCCACCGTGGTTGCCCGTGCCCCGGGTAAATTTTTCCGAGTGAGGGTTTTGGGGCAGGTGCTGCTGTGCGTGTTGCAGGGCCTCGGGAAGCTGCGGGGCTGGGAAGCCAGGCTGGGGAAAGGCTGGTTTTTCCTTTTGCCTTAAGGGCACTGAGATTTACAGGGAAGCATTTCCCAAATCCATGTGAGAAATGGATGGATAGAAAAGGCACTTTGTTTGCAAAGGTTCATTCAGGGGTGTGCCTGTATTCTCAAGTGACGGATGATTACTCCATTAATTCCTCTGAATTACAGCTGCTTGAAACATTTCTGTGAAGTGAAAAAAGGCAAGAGTGCTTCAAGACAATTTGTTCCTCTGGGATTCAGAACAGATATCTGTTGTTGTGGGTTTTGATCTAGTTCTTATTTACTTGATTTTTTTAAAATAATGTCCTCTTAAATAAAACCAAAATGAAGAAGTAGAGAACCCAGTAAGCAATAACAGGGGATAAATACATTCCTCAAAAATTTCCAAAATGAAATAATACAAAGAGTTCCATCTTTGGACTGAAGCCAAATTTTGCTTAGAATTTTTGGACAAATTGCAGCCCAGATACATGGGGTCAGTGAATTTTATTACAATTAGCAAATGTCAGAGTTTGATCCGGCATAATAAAGTAAGCGTCTCTGCACTCATGTGGCTTATTCTGTGCTTCTGAGGCTGAGTGCTCGCAGGAAAGCTTCGGTAACCTTTGCTTTCTGTAAAATAAACCCCACAGGATTAACCACCTCCATGATACACTGAGCAGATAGTAGCTTTGAAAAAGAGTAGCTGTGGGGGCTGGACTGTGCTGCAGGACGGCACTGAGCCCCCCGGCGGGTCGGTGTGGGGGCTCCAGCAGCTCCGCAGGCGAAGGCGGGGGCTGCACGGGGGCGTCAGTGGCGCCCTGGGACAGGGCTGCGGGGGGCCGTGCGGGGGTCCCCGGGTGGGCTGGCGCCGAAAGCAGATAGCTCTGAGCCACCCTCCTCCTGCAGAAGGAAGCCCGTTTCTGATAGCAGCTGTGGGGTTTGTGCACCGCGATGGAGAGAAGTGAATCTTTAAGCGCTGATGCAGAACTGGTTCAGGTTAACGTCCTGTTCAGACCAGTGGGAGACTGGAGCAGAAGGGCTCAGAAGGCCCCAGTGGTTAATCCGTAAGAGTAACATGAATAAAAACCTCATTTTAAAATCTGCACTAGAAGACCAAGCTGTGCTCCATTTCCCAGCAGCTGAAGCTTTTGAGAAGTAGAATAGCTGTTGAGGAATGAACTCAATAATGCACAAACAGTTATTTTAAAACTGAAATGTCTTTATTTGGTGTTTATACTGAATCTGAGCGTACATATGAATTCACCAGTGGAAGAGCACTGTGCCCAATTCTCTGCTTGCACTTAGTGCAAGTGTGGTTTTCCTTGCGTAGTGGGCTACTAGATCTGGAACAAGTCCCTCTGGTGCTGTGCTGTCTGGTCCTGAGAGGTTTAAAGGTGTCCTTCCTATCCCTGTGTTCCAGAAATCGAGAACCCCACCGAGAGAGTGCACCAGATCCAGCAAATCATCGTCACTCTGCCTCGGGCTGTCATCGTGGTCATGAGATATCTTTTTGCTTTCCTTAACCAGTAAGTCTTTTTTTTCCTCTTTCACTGAGTTTCTCTTTGCCCTCCTTTTTATCAGGGCTTCCCTGTCTTTGTTGCATGAGTCCTTTTCAGTATTGCCATGGAGAGTTGTATTTTGCACCCTCCTCAGCCTTGCCTCACCGTGGCTGTGTGTTCAGGGAAGATGTACGAGCTCAGTGACGGTTGCTTTTTTGGGTGGTGGGGGTTTGCTGGTGGGAGGCTTTTCTGAGCGAACGGGGAAAGTCAGCGCCACACCTCCCTAACACTTGTGCTTGCAGCTTGTCGCAGTACAGCGATGAGAACATGATGGATCCCTACAACCTGGCCATCTGCTTCGGGCCCACTCTGATGCACATTCCAGATGGGCAGGATCCGGTGTCCTGCCAAGCCCATGTCAATGAGGTCATCAAAACCATCATCATTAACCACGAGGGCATCTTCCCCAGCCACAGAGAGCTGGAAGGACCCGTCTACGAGAAGTGCATGACGGGAGGGGAGGAGTACTGGTAAGGAGCAGGGCAGGACTCTGTTGGTTGCAGAACTTAAAGCCAGATTTCCTTGGTAGGGTTGTCTTCCGGTACTCTACGTTGAGAGTGAATGTGGGAGAAAAGGCAGAGCTTTGGCTTGATTCCTGAGGAGAGAGAGTTGACCTCATCTCACAGGAGTGTAGGAGGAGGGATCTCAGGAGCAGATCCCTGAGTGGATGGGGAGTGAGGAGAGCTTTGGAGAAGTTCAGGCTTAATATTCAGGCAGCCAAGCATGGGGTGAACCTTCCCCTCTGCAGAAGGGGCATGCCTTTTTGCTTGTATTCCTGTAAAACGTTAGGAATTAGGTAAGTGATACATATTTGATGTGCGTGTGCTGTTTTACACTGGTTAAGAATCTTACTTCATATCAGGCTGTCTGCATGGTTCCTGGTTTTAAATACCTTCATGAAACTAAGAGGATTTTGCTCATCTAACCAATTAGTCTCCACGTCAGTTTTGCTTTTCGTTTTAGCCTTGCTGGTGAAAACAGAGGCAGTTTCACTGAGTTTTTCTTTCCATGTTTCTCATGCTGACTCAGCACTATAAACCTCAGTAAAATCTTCAGGAGAAAATTGTTTCCAATATGAATATTAATATTCATTAAAAAATCTTTTAGCTGCAGATTCACATAAGTATGTTCAGAGCAAACCAGAAATTTAGGTCAATTCTAACCCAGTTCCTCCTAGTCTGGAATTTCTGAGTAAAGTCACATAGTTGCACCATAATTTGCTATTCTGATGAAATTCCATAGCCCGAAGTTAACCGGAACCTTCCAGTTCCTTTTGTTTTGTCAGCGTTAGAAGACAGATGAGCTTGCCTTAGCAGGGCCGGGCTCAGCCATGTGCGATTGCATTGCATCGCGGCTTCTGCTGCACAGTTTGCCCTATTGGTCTACCCTGGGTAGGAAAACTCCCTAAACAAATTCCCAGGTTAGAAGTGTAAGTGATGTTACGCATTTGTCTGGAGGATGCTGGAATTCTAAACCAATGTTCAGATCTGAGTTTTAAGAAACCACTATTTCTAACAGCCTTGAATTGATTTTCGTGCAAGTTTAATACATTTCTGAGACCTAATGGGCCCTGACGCTCATCACCTGCCACCATCCTTGCTGATGCAAGCAGAGGATAAAATGCCACAACTCATTGTGAATGAGTGTGTGGAACATTTTAACTTGCGATCACTTTATTATATTTGTTTTGCCAGATACGAGTAAGATGCATGAGCAACAGAACATAATGCTCTGGGTCTGAAGGTCGTGGTGCGAGTGACTGCTGTTCTCAAAGCAAGTTCAGAGATCTGCTGTGATTTAAAATGACCATCTCAGCCCTACAAAAACTAAACCCATAACTCTTTCAAGTGTCGCTGGGGCCAGAATTTCCCTCAACAACTTATTTTGCTAAGAGCCTTGGGAACAGAAATCTCATTCTTTTTTTGAAGGCATGGTGTATTTTATTTCAGTGACAGCCCACACAGCGAGCCAGGCACCATCGATGAAGTTGACCATGACAACGGCACGGAGCCACACACCAGTGACGAAGGTGAGCAGCAGAAAAGAGGGTCTGTGTTAGAAGAGCTGTGGATGCCGGGAAGCAGTGTGCACATCACCCTTCATCAGATTAGAGGCTGAACTAGTCTCTGGCACTTCAGTCAGGGACGGCGTTTTTGTGTGCTTAGTAATGAGTGTGCATATTAATAAATGTTACAGACAGATTTTCTCCGTGGGGTGTGCATGGACCTTTGCAGTGGTCTGACTCCATGGTGGGACACAGGGGTTGGTTTTTTGGAGCTCTTCTGTGAGACTCCATTAATCCCACATACGACTTTTTTTTCCTTCTCCTTGTCATCTGTGCTTACATGCAGCCGTGTGATGGTGAGGACGTGCTGTGTGAAACGGCTCACAAAACCAGGAGGGGAGACGGGGGGTGACACGGGGGAGACCAGCTCTGTTCACTCGGGGCCCTCGGGTGCATTGCAGGGAGAACAGTAAAGGCTGGGTGCCCTCTGCAGTGCGAGGGTCTTTCAGCTGGTTTCATTATGCTGTGGGCCATCCCCTCTTGAGCAGAAATGAAATGCCCTGTGTTCGAGCGAGCTGCAGCCTAGTTTCCCCGCAGATGGTTCTGTTTCCTTTGGTGACCAAGTACCCGCCTGCTCATTCCTGCTCCCGCCGTGGAGCTGCCCGGCTGCGGCGGGCGAAGCAGGACGTGTTGTGAGCCCGGAGCCTGCGGAGGGGTGCAGCCGGGTGTGAATCCCTTGCAACTGGGTGCGTCATCAGTGTTTTCTAACGCTCTGGAGGAGGCTCAGGTCCAGCGCTCTGCCAGCTCCTGTCTGCATGCACTTCTGTGTAAACCAGCTCGGAGTTTCACATACAGGCTCTTGGTAGAAGCTTCGAAGCTCAGGGTGATCACAGAGAGCGTGGAAATGGGGGTGCTGGCAGAGCTGGGCAAGAAGCGTGTTCGCTCCAGGACGCGGTACCAACGCAGGAAGAAGCGCTGGGCTTCCCGAGGCACTGGCAGCATGGCCACGGGGCGAGCCCGGTGGCGAACCTGCAGCCCCACACCACCATTTAGTGGCAGGACTTTGCGGTGTTGGAAGGGCACTGGGCAGCTGAACGCTTCTTCTGCTTTCCTGGTGGCTGGTGTTCCCTTGGATGTGTCCTGCCCTGACAAACACTGGCGCCTTCCGTGGCCGGAGGGCTGGCACCACAGGAAGGAGGGAAAGGGCGCAGCTGGGCCGGACAGCTCAGGACCTGCTTTCAGCTACAAACAGGAGCCGACAGGACGAGAAGATGAAGGAGAGCAAGCTGACACTTAGCCAATTTGATGCTTGGATGGTCACATTAATAGCTCTGATTGGAGTTTCCAGGTGATTAACTGTGGTGTGTGGAGAAGAAGAGCAGCTTTATTTTGTGAATTTACATATTCCTTCTTCTCCTCACCCTGCACACCCTCCCTGCTGTGAAACTCAGCCTTTTATCAGGGCTGTGGGACCCCTCCTGGTTGCCTCCCCTGCTGCGTTTCCTCCAGACCGTTCCCCTTGACCTGCCGCAGTGCTCCCCAACACCCTGCTGCTCCTATAGCTGGGAGAATTGGTGGGTTGAAGTGGCCTGTCCTGCCCCACGTGAGGTGGGGAATGAACGGGGCAGGGGTCTGAGGCAGCATCTCCCCTGTCCTCCTCCGGTATCTCCTCCTCTCGGTGGGTTTTGTCGCTGGGACAGAGCGACAGGTCACATCCTAGTTGCTGCTGATGCTGAGCCTGTGGTTAGTGGCGGGGCAGATGGAGCAGAGCGAGTTGCCGTGTTTTAACGAGAATGTGACAGATCTGGCGGAGCTGGGCGGATTTGCCCTGTTCGGCTTTGTCATCGCCCATCTGCCGGTCTCCAGGTAGGGTTTGATCGGGTGTCTCAATTAAGGTACATTAACTGCTCGCGTGCTGGCTGTAGTGGCTAGAGGTAGCTGGGTGGTGCAGCCTGCTTTTTCACCGCTGTCTGGGAGCGCGTCAGGCGGAGCGCAGGTTGCTCCTGCCAGTTCAGAGACAAACGCTGTCACTGCTTTGCAGTCTCTGCCGCGGGTTCTCTGGGACTCAGTGCTCCCAGCTGGAAACAGATTTGCAGAGAGCTGGGCTCCTCCATGGGCTCCCCAGTACCAACCGGGCTCCTCTCTGGGTGCACATCCCGCCGTGATGCCCTTGGCCAGGGGCTCAGAGGTTCCTGGTGAGCTCACGACTGCCCAAAGTGAAGTCCTGCCTCAGCCCGCTTAAATTTCAGGCCCTGAGCTCTCAATTTGTGAATCCCTGGTATTTGGTAGAGCTTAAACCAGAGAAAGTGGAGAATTGGTGAGATAGAGTGCTGGAAGGTCTGCAGATCTGGGAGTGTGATGCAGAGCAGCTGCCTGGCCAGAGCCGGTGTCATCGTTTCTATGGGGATCCCCAAAGGGGGATTCGTTCCTCATCAATAATTCAGACCAAACTGTCTCCAGGATAAGGAAAGGAAGAGAAGGTAAGCGGGGCTTTGATCACAGTGTCTGACACAGCTTGACAAGATCATCCCAGTCTGGAGGATAATGGGGTTCTGTAACCGAAGAAATCACTTTATAGGTAGAAAATGGGAGTGTGGGTGGCGATGAGATATGCACACAGGGAGATTTCCACTACTCCCCATCTGGTTTGTAGCTTTTTGTAATTGCTGGTAGTTGTGAGTCTGTGAGAAATTCCAGGAAGGCTGGAAGAACAAAAAGAATTGCTCAGTCTAAAAATAGGATGGTTTGTACTCAGCGTAAGGTACTCTCGGGAAGCTAGGGCAGCAGCGTTAGCGCTATTCTGATGAGATGCCTCTTTGTAGGATTTATTGTGCCCTTGTGATTGTTGAACTGAGCTTTTCTCTGTCTGTGCTTCTCTCCGTTGCAGAAGTGGAGCAGATTGAAGCCATAGCAAAGTTTGACTACATCGGACGGTCTCCACGAGAGCTCTCCTTTAAGAAAGGGGCCTCACTCCTCCTGTACCATCGAGCATCAGAAGACTGGTGGGAAGGGAGACATAACGGTGTGGATGGCCTCATACCCCACCAGTACATAGTGGTGCAAGACATGTGAGTAAAGTGGCCTGTGTTGATCTAAGTTGTTAAATCACATACTGACACGAGGTCTATTATTTAGACACCTAAAATAGGTGGACGGATTTTCCCTGGTTTAGTGACTTTGGTGAGAAATCTGGATCTGTTCACATATCCCTCTCCGTTTATTGCCTCAGATGGTTTCTCGTTCAAGCTGGTAAAGCCAAGCACTAAATAGTATACTTCAGTGTGCCTGAGCCCCGGCGGTCATTGACTGCTCAAAGGGGCATGACCCAGGCTTCGTGTTGGCCCTGCCCGCGGCGTGTGTTGACCTGGCATTGTTCAGTGCCACCTGGCCTGCGGCAGATCCCAGGGTCCTTCACAAATGCCGCTTTTGTTACCAGCACTGCACCTGGATTCATTAAAATGGCAACTACAGCCCAGGGGGATATGGAAACCTGACGTTCGCTTTTTCCAAGTTCTGGGTACTGTCTGAAGTGGTGGCCTTGGTCCAAGCCTTTGTTGACAAAGCCTGGAGCTGCTGTAGTGGTGATGTTGGGTCCACACCGTGGCTGGGCCCTAGCCGCTCTCCTGGGGCAGAGCCTTGGTACTGACGGGGGTCTCCTTTCCCTAGGGATGATGCGTTTTCCGACAGCCTGAGCCAGAAGGCAGACAGCGAGGCAAGCAGCGGACCGCTGCTGGATGATAAGGCCTCTTCCAAGAACGACATCCAGTCCCCGACGGATCATATTGTGGACTATGGCTTTGGGGGAGTAATGGGCCGGTAGGGAAACTCTCATTTTCCTGTGAACACAGAGGTGGTCGCTGTCACGTGCGGGGAGTCAGCGTGTGGTGTAGGGCAAGACAGAAGGGAAGGCTGCAGTAGGCACTGCAGAACAATGCGAGCATGGAGGGGTGTTTCATGTGCATTGCTAACGTAGATCTGAAGTAAAGAAGGTACAATGCTGTCCCTTTCTTGGCACTGGCTAAAATGTCTGTCTTCCCTCTTGCCTTAGTCTTCTGGAGCTGAGAGGCTGGAGTTTGGTTTGATCTGAACTCTCAGAGCTAAGCAATTGTCTTACAGCATGCAACCGGACGCTTTTGATCTGACGGACGGTGACGTAGTCTTGTGATGGATTCTTTGCAGAGTGAGATTGAGGTCTGACGGTGCAGCTATCCCTCGCCGTCGAAGCGGGGGGGACACCCACAGCCCGCCCCGAGGGATGGGTCCTGGCATAGACACTCCTCCTCGAGCAGCGGCCTGCCCTAGCAGCCCCCACAAAATACCTCTTAACAGGGGCAGGATTGAGAGTCCCGAAAAGCGCAGAATGGCGACATTCGGCAGTGCAGGCAGCATCAATTTCCCAGACAGGAAGGCCTTGTCTGATGGCCACCCGCTGAGATCGACCTGTGGATCGACTAGACACAGTAGTCTCGGAGATCAGAAATCTCTAGAAGCAGAAGCGCTTGCTGAGGTAAGAGGGTTGTGAAGTGGCTCTCGGTCCCCAGGGATAAAAGAAAAGTCACTGGGGTAGCGCCACAGAGCCCCTTGCATCTCAACACACTTCAGAATGGCAGCACTGTTGTAGCTGCGATGGTTTAAAGGTTAAAATGAGCAGCCAACAGCTTGCCTGCTTCTCCAACTGTATCGGTTGGTCTAATAAAAGATGCTGCCTCCTCCCACAAACCTTGTTTCTTCAAAACAATAGACAGAAACATTCGATTCACCACTGTAATGCGCTGGCAGCTCTTGGCTCCCATAGGAAGGGAAGCGCATTATCTTCATCTGCTGCTCCGTAAGGAGCTTAAGAGGAGAAAACTGGATTTGACTGATGCTCAGTGTTTGGAGAAAAGTGCTTCACGTTTGCTACTGGCTTTTTGTAGCTAGGACCTCAGCATGTTAGCCTGGTCCCAGTATGACGCCTGCAGCCATGCAATACCATCAGCATCACACCAGGCCATCGGTTCCACGGTGCTCATTAAATTCACGTTACCTCCAGCATAGCCTACAGGTCTCCTCTGCCCCCAGCCAGGTACCGGTCAGGTTACCCCAGACCTGTTAACACCAGGGAGAGCGGTCCCTCCACGGAGCAGGCTGCGCAGCCCTCCAGCCTCTCGGGGACCACCTGGTTCAGGCACGGTCCCCACAGACCTGTGAACGGCCGCAGTGGGGCTGTTGCAGGGCCTGGGAGCGCTGTGGGCAGGCTGTTCCGCATCCCTTATGTCAGCAGTTCCCCGGCGGTTTGTGGTTTTTCCCCCCGCCGTGGGAGCAGAGCTGTGGGGCAGTGGGTGATGCCCAGGCGGAGGTGCAGCCGCTGGGGATGCACGGCAGCAGCCCGTGCGCCGCAGGGTTGGGCAGGCTGTTAGGTGTCCAGTCAGCTGCTTTCAGCGGGGTAATTAATGATTGCAGAAAGGAAGAACTCTTACTGTCCTGTTTGCTTTTCCACCAGCCACGCTCCTCGTCCTCTTGCTCTGCAGCACGCTACCCAGCTTCTCTGTCCATCAAGAGCTTGCGTTTGGTGTCATCAGTTTACAAAGTTATGGTCGTAGCGCAGCGCCTGCCCCGAGCGATGGCTCCAGCTGGGCACCACGTCAGCCTTGGGGACGGGGTGACAGCGTGCACGAAGCCCCCGGGCTGGGCTGGTGGCCATAGGTGGCACCCTGGGGCCACGTTCCCCAGGTGTGGTGCAGGGCTGGGGGGGTCTGGAACCCTCTGGTGGGACGGGTGAATGGTGAGGACGGAGAACAATACGCACAATTCCTTTGGCTTCTGAGGTTTGGGGTTGTTTTTTTAAACCTTGGAAAAGATTCTCACTCAGCTGATGTAAATAAATACTTGCCCTGAAGCCTGTAGGACTGCTGGACGTGGTAGTCCTAAGGCTTAGCTCTGGGAGAATATTTTCACTCATTATCTGAACCACTTAATAGAATTAATTGGAGCTAACTTGATAATTATTTCCCTTCTGCTGATCCTCTGAACGTTATCTGAGGCTCACCAAGCGTTTTGTGCGCATTATAAAATTAAGGACTTCTCTCCACAAGGATGGCAAGGAGAGTTAACTAGAGCTACTTTTTAAACGATTGACTCAGTTGCCTTAAATCGCTTTTCAGATGGTCTCTTCCTGAGTTAGTGGCCTTAATTCAGTTAAGGCGGATTTAAGTGAAGCCAAACCAGGGCCCTCTGAATTAGATGATCAGTGCTGCAGTTATAGCCAATTTCCTTTAAATGGGCACTTTCAGTCGACTTTCAGTTCACCCTCCGGAGGATCTCCTTGGACGGACCTGTGGAGTCCGTGCCCAGGAGACCTGACCTGGGGCAGGTGGGTGGGTGGTGAGGGTTGGGGCCGGTCTCACCTCGGCTGCCTCCCCACCCGCAGGGAGAAGCCTTGTCGCTGCCTCCCTTCTGTTTACGGTGAGCTGTCATCGTGCTGCTCCCTCTGAACACATCCCTCTGCGTTTCTGTCCCCACACCTGCCATTGCCCTGTAGGCACAGGGAGGCAGAGATCCCCTTCACCTGATGGAGGCTGCTTTTGGAAAAACCAGCCGCAGTGCTGAGGGAGGGCGTGGAGATGCCTTGTCCCGTTGGAGCTGTGGACAGGCTGGTGGTCACCCCGTCACTCGTGGTGTTCAGGGTTTGCTCCCTTTGGAGCTGGTGACCAAACTCCTGTTCACTTGGGAGACACGGAGTGCATTTGTGCGGCCAGAGT
The DNA here is from genome assembly GCA_013400135.1 of Rhinoptilus africanus. Classification (NCBI taxonomy): domain Eukaryota; kingdom Metazoa; phylum Chordata; class Aves; order Charadriiformes; family Glareolidae; genus Rhinoptilus; species Rhinoptilus africanus. Next base: position 1,071,686 of record VXBO01012131.1, on the reverse strand, counting down.
TTGGGCTTTACATCTTCTCCTAAAGCTCCCTCTTTGTCTTAGGTCAGAGACACTCCCCCCGCCAGACACACATGCCAGGGTGGGGGGCCTCTCCGCAGGGTGGGGTGCAGTAGAGTGGGGAGATGCTGTGGCATGGTGCTGACATCCCTTTTTTGGTGGTGTTCATAGGACATCGAGAAGACCATGAGCACGGCACTGAACGAGCTGCGGGAGCTGGAGAGGCAGAACACGGCCAAGCAGGCCCCCGACGTGGTCCTGGACACGCTGGAGCCCATGAAGAACCCCCCAATGGGTGCTGCCAACTCGGAGCCCGCCAGCCCCCTCCACACCATCCTGATCCGGGACCCCGATGCTGCCATGCGGCGCAGCAGCAGCTCCACCGCCGAGATGATGACCACCTTCAAGCCGGCCTTGTCGGCCCGGCTGGCGGGGGCTCAGCTGCGGCCCCCGCCGATGCGGCCGGTGCGGCCAGTGGTGCAGCACCGCTCCAGCAGCAGCAGCAGCTCGGGGGTGGGCAGCCCCGCCGTCACCCCCACCGAGAAGCTTTTCCCCAGCAGCTCAGCAGATAAATCGGGCACCATGTAGGCTGGGGCGCCTGGGCAGCGAGAGCGGGGCCGGCAGCTCGGCACAGCCTCGCTCGGCCAAGCGGGAAGCCAAAATCCTGCTCGAGAGGAAGCTCTCCAAACGGGGAACACGTGCGTAGCCGAGGTCTGATGGTTGCTTGTACATACGTCTGTGTGTGTATGTACATACGTGTGCACACACACCCCCATCCATGCAGAAACATTCCCCAAGCTTGCAGTCCTGTGGCAGGAGGAGACGGAGGGTCTACGTGTTGGCACTGGAGAATACACGCTATATGTAGAAGTATATATTAAAAAACAAAAAACTGTACAGAATTCGGTGACTTTTTTAAAAAAGTAGATTTACCTCAGAAACTGGCTCTGAAATGTCCTCTCTAGAGACGTTGAGTTGATTTGGGGTTTTTTTCCAGGCTATTTGTGTGCGTGTGTGTGCGTGGAGGTACGTAGCAGCTGTGCGTCAAGCAATACAAGGCCAATCCTGGAGTTTATTTTCTGCACCTCTTGGCATTTGGAAAAAAAAAAACCAAAAAAAAGGGAGCAGGAGGAAGACACGGTGGGTTTGGTTCACCGCTGGCCAACAGAGAGGAGCTGGAAGTTCGTCCGTGCCAGCGTGTGCCAGGCTGGCTGGAGTGTCTGTGCAAGCTGGACCCCGAGACGCCCCGGCCCGTGTCCCCCGGCGGGAGCGGGGACAGAGGAGGAGGCAGCTCCGTCGGCTCCCGGGGAGGACGTGGCTGCTGGAGCGGGGCACAGCCCTGCCTGCACCGCGGGGTCTGCAGAACTCGCATTTTCTGGAATATTTCAGAGTGAACAAGGACTAGCAACAAACCTGTGGTAAAGCATAAATAGAGTATCTTACACAGTTTCGAGATGCTTCATTTCCCTTTCCCCAGACACTTTTTTCTTTTATTATTTTTTTTTTTTATTTTAAAAAAGCCCTAATGGTATCTCAGCCGCTGGGACTCAAGAGGCGAGGAGGCTTTGGTTCAACAGCGTTCCTTTGTTTGAAGTTGCACAGCAGTACATGAGGGTCTTGATTCAGATTGTGTCTTCTTGCATGAAAAGCATGAGCCATATTTGACCATATCAGATGCGGAACCGGTCTGATGGGGTGATATTTTGCACTTTCCGTACTGTACTATATAATACAACAGTTTGAGTTTATGCAAAAGAATCTACATTTTGTTTTTCCTCTGAACATGTAACCCTGAGAAAAAAAATATGCAGAAAGAGCTGGGGATTGCACGGTACGTTGTCTGATAATCAAGTCTCTTCTGTAAGCGCTGAACTCAAGACACTCTGTGCTTCTCCTGCAGTTTTTTTTTCCCTCTTGTACAGATTTCCATGCGATGACCTGTGATTTAATCTGGTCACTTCCACATGATCACGTCCAACCCCAGCGTGAAACGGGCCATCCTCAGTCTCTCGGCTGCACTAATGGCTCCTAAACGTTCATCCTTTCCTCCCTCCATCTCCGATCTCTGCTGTTGTCTCTCCCTGGGCAGAGCAGCTCCTGAGCCCTCCCGGGGTCACCTCCTCCTGCCCAGGGCTTTTTTTTTGTCCCCCGTTCATCTCCTCTCCCCTCCAGCTGGGCTGCAGACCCCAGCGCCCGCGGCCAGAGGAGCAGCCCCGCGTCAGGAGGGGACACGGGCCGGGCACGGCAGCGGGCAGCGCGTACCTCCACGGGCTGGGCACAGACCCGGCGTCACGCACCGGCGCGTCCGGCCACTGCTTGTCCCCGTGCCCAGAGCATGTGTCCCCCTGCTCCCGCCCGGGCCAGGCTGTGTATATATCGCTGTTCTTGCTTAAACGCTGGAAAGTAACTGTTAACATGTAAACTGTACAAAAAATAGGCTAAGAGTAGATGAAAGCCAATGCCACTCACCAAATCTTTGCACTTAGTAGGTAGCTCAATGTAAAAATAAAACCCAGTAATAATAATAATAAAAAGAAATAAAAAACCCCGAGCCGCAAAGCTAACCTTTCCGTGTACAGTGGGGGAGAAGTACTGTATGTAGTGATTCTGTCATTGTTCCTCCGTATAATGCTGTAAGGGGAAATGGTGTTTATGCACTTGTCTATTAACATCGTTGACATTTGTAATTACCACGATTAGTTCATATTGCTGTTTATTTTTCTTCATGACTTTCCCCCCCCTTTCCTGCCTTAGGCTACCCCTGAGGTCGATGCCTCTGTCGTTGGGGGCAGCAGATGTTCAAACCGTCTGTCAGTCTGGGCAGTAATGAACCAGCAAATGTGCTTTTAGGGGGAGGGAAGAAACCCATTTGGCACGAGAGCTGTGTATTCGTTGCCAGTAATTAGGGTTTTGGTTGTTTTTTTTTTTCCATTTAGTTCCTGGAGAACATTCACTTTGCCAGCCTTCTGGTTTTTTTATATACTTTCAAAGATGACTTGATAGAAAAACCATGTTTATTAGCATTTTTTTCCTCCCCTCTTACTTTTGAAGATACGGTACAAGTTCCGGTGTCTTTCTATTAAATTATTGCCTTTCGTTTTCCTTTGTTTTGTTTCGTTGTGGGTTTTTAATACAATTGTTTTCTTATCTTTAAGTGCCTTTTTGAGCACCAGAACAAATGCTTGGAGTTAATGTCCTAGGAGCTGTACGCATCATGATTTCCTTTGTACAGTTGCGTTGTGCTGGGAGTGATTGCTTTTAAAGTCCTTTTTAATTTTTTTTTTTTTAAAAAGAAAACCGACATGTTTTGTTCAAGAATAAACTACCCCTTTTTAATACGGTATTCAAATTGTAGTTTTAACTACTGTAAATTTAAGGGAAGAAATGTATTTTTCTGTAAGCTGACTTGGCACAGAATGGAAGCGCGTACGTTGTAGGAGTACCATAACTGGAACCTGCTCATGTTTTATGAGTAACTTTACCCTGATCCTCGATACCTCTCTAAAGGCGCAAAGACTGTAGCTGCAGACCCCTCCGGTCACGGTGAGACCCGGCGCGGGGGGACGGCACAGCCCCGGGGGCTGTGGCAGCGGTGAGGCCGGCATCTTCCCGGAGCGGTTGTTTCTCTGCTGTGCAGAGCGAGGGCCGACCTCGGGCTCGGTCTGTGCAGACCCCTCCTATCCCCCCGCCGACCTGCCCTGTACCATCCCCTCGGCGGTGCCCACCGTCCCCGGGGCTCGGCATCGCCACAGCGATGGCACCCGCGGCCATCCCTCCTCTCTACGGGCCCTGCAGCGACGCGCCCCAGTGTGCCGGTCCCCGGGGTGGCGAGGACAGTGCACTTTCTTCCTTAGGCTGAAGTCCCCCTGGTAGGTGAGTTTTGTAAACCCCGGACTGTGTCATGTAACTAGCGGTGTTGTGGTTTTCGCGGTGCGGCAGTAGATGTCCCGAGTCTGATCTGCTTCCGAGTGGCTGGGCTGCGTAGTCTGGTGGGGATGGGTTTGGTTACGCTGGGAAGCCGAAGGAAACCGCTGGCTGGCTGCCCTTCGTAACGGTCCTCCTCCTCCTCGGTGTTGTCTCTGTAACGTATGGTGAGATGCCGTTCAGCTAGAGTGTCTGAGTGGGTCCTCTGTCATGTATGCTGGCGATGCCATGTAGATGAAGCCACTGGTTGGGTGTGGACTCATCCCGTTGAATAAAACTGCTTAACTTTTCTCAAAAACACCGGCTGTGGTTTCAGAGTATTTGGGGCCTCTCGGAGCTGTGTGGACCCGCACCCTGCGCACACCCTGCCTGCACGCGTCCCTGCGACGTCCCTGCCGGGGCCGCTGTCTGGTGGCCCCACAGCCCCCTCCCGTGCCGTTGGCCATGGTGGTGCCGTTGGCCGCGTCGCCAGGCTGCTGCCCCCGTGACCGCGAGCCAGGCCCGCGGCCGCCGACTTGGCATGTGCCGCTGCGTTTGTTTAGATGAACCGCTGAGAGCACAGATGGGCTCCTTCCTCCCAGCCCCGGGCATATGGTGAAAATGCGCAGGGGAGAGAGACGTAGGCCAATTGAAAAGACAACAAACCACCACTTCCAAGGGGGCGTAAATTTGCCCGTTTCCGTTGCTGTGGGAGGACCTGTGCTGATCGACACCAGCCGAGATGCACCCCCTGTTTCAGAGGTGTCGTCTCTTCTTCTAAATTTTATTTAAGATGCATTCAGATGAAAACAACAGCAACATTTTTCCATTTAATTTCTAACAAATCTTTGCCTTGAAGCTCACTGCCCCGAAAGCGCAGTAACTGAAGGCTGAGGAAGGGGCTGTGCGGGGTCTCGAGCTCCTCCTGGGGTGAGGGCTGGTGGGGAAGGGTCCCCCCTCCCTGTGCTCCCCTGGCCCTGGGGGCAGGAACCGCTTCCAGCCCTCGGGACCTGCGCCAGTCCTCAGGGAATTAAATCCCTTTGCAAACCTGCTAAGGCAGAGCGCCTTCAGGCCATTTCTGACTCCACAGGGGGAAAGGCTGCCTGGGGTGGGGAATGGGGTCGGGGACGATGGCAGCCTCCACCTCTGCTCCAGAGAGCCCTCACCTTCCCCTCCGCCCGCAGGAGCTCCCCGGGACCTCAGATGTCTGCGCCTCGGGAGGAACATCCGCTCAACATGGCTGGGGTGGCACCGGGCAGGGGCAGGGGCACCGCGCCGCTGCGGGGCCAGCGCCTGCGGCCGGGACACGCTCCCCCCGTGAGCAGCCTTCGTGCGGTGGGCAGGGGTCCGCGCCTGCAAGGAGCCGGGCTGAGCGTCCCCGCTGCCCCCCTGCTCGCCCTTCCTGTGTCGGGGGGGGGATCAACACTCGATCTGTCGCCGCCGCCACGTTTCACCCCGGCCCTTCGCACTGAGCATCTGCTCAACTGCTCAGCACCCCAGCGCTCGCCCGCGCGGGAGGGCTGGATTAGTGTTGCTCGCAAAATGCATTGAAAGCAGGCTTGCTTTCCCTTTCCGAAGCTGATTACATGGTCATTCATTATCACTGGAGGGGAGAGAGAGGGACCACAACACGGCGCTCCCACGTCCCTCCAGCCGCTGACAGTGTGAGCCCATCCGCGCTCTCCAGGGACAAGATCTGCCATCCCTTATTTTCACANCCGCTGCAGGAAGGGGATGCCTGCCTGCGACGCAGACGCCGTCTCAGACCAAAGCAGATGTCAAAATGCACTTGAAGCGAAGGTGGTTCAGTGCTCCTCTGGCGCCATCAGGACAAGGGCGATTACCTCCTCCTGCAGGGACGGGGCGAGGGGGCTCAGGGGCCAGGCGAGCCGAGGGGACCAACAAAGGCCCTTCCTGCGGTGGCGGTGGATGCCCACCAGGCACCGAGGCCGTCGGGACCAGCCTGGTGTTTGCTTTTAAAGGATTAACTTGTGCCAGCCAAGTGGATGTGAAAACCGTGGCCAGTGCGGGAGGACAGGGTCCATGGCAGCCCACGAGGCGCTCGGCGCGGTCCCGCAGCGCAGCCGGCATCCCACCGCGGGGCTGCCGGGAGGCACAGCCCTGCCCGGTCCCCGCGTCGGCCACCACCTCGCAGGCGGCCACTCCTCACCCAGGGGCTTCACGTGCAGCACCTCACGGCACATCTTCACCCATGAGATTTATTACCAGACCAAGTAAAGCAGCAGAATTAAACAGTTTTCCCAAGGCAGGTGCAGTGCTGGTTTCACCACAGGTCTGTCCTGCGTCCAAAGGACCCTCCTGCTGGGCTCTCCCTGAGCTGAGAAGGTCCCCACAGTAACGCTGGTACTTAACGAGCCAAACAGAGCCTCTGCCTGAGAGTAGATGTCAGCAGTATCAGTAAATTGATAATTGATTTCCAATTAAAACCCCCCGTACCCCAGCACTCCTAACTAACACAGGCTGGTGTTAAGCTAATTATCCTTTCTTTCCCTGACAGCAAGCTTTTAGTGCCGTAACTGGGATATTAAATGGACACTGGGAGCTGTGTCCTTCATCGTCCCGGCAGGAGCTGACCCCCCAGATGCGTGTGTGCTGCCAGGCACAGGGCACCTCGGCACCAAACAACGTGTTTCACGCTGGGGAACAACATATTTGTAATGGAAAATAAAGGGCAGGTCAGGAGAGACTCAGCACGACAGGACACAGCTCTGTCTCATTACCCCTAGGGCGGCCATCACAAATGAACCAATTCTGGCTAAACTTTGAACAGAAAAAGTTATAAACTCGGGGCGAGGGGAGGAGGCAATGTTTTTATTTTGGGGGGAGAAGCTTCACACCTCATTTTATTTGTCTCTTTGGAAACCTACAGGAAGCAGACTAAATACCTGGAAGAAGCTGGCTGTGCCGGTGGCGGCTGTTTAACAGCCGGAATGACAAGAACACACAGAACAGCAACCATGGAGGCTGCGTGTTCGGACCCAACGGGGCTCAAGGGGGGGCTGGGTCCTGCCGCAGCCGTGCCGGGCGAGCCGGGGGGTTTGTGTGCCTGTCCCTGGGGAGGGGAGCAGGGAAGGGGACACCCTGATTTCTGGTACCAGGAAATCACGTCCTTAAAGCGTGAGACGTGATGCTTTGGCAGGGGAAACGAGGCACTTTCTGAGCGGCGTGGGTTATGTCGGAGCTGGGGCATTGCCCGGCTGTAATGTCAGGCTGCTCCTGCTGCCCCCGCCGCGCGGCGGCAGGGCAAACCTGCACCATTCCCCTTTTTTGAGCTGTTCTGAATTCTTGCTTATTCACGCCCTGTAGCATCGCCCGGCAGCCCCGGGTTTCATGTTGGACACCGGTCCCCGGGCTGAGGACACTGCCAGCTTTATAAACTTATTTTGCTAAAGGTGGTTTGCAGTAAGAAGCCTCTGCCAGGGCTTTCCGCAGGCTGGGACACCTGGAGCCGCTGGTAGCTGCGGTTGGCTCCGGGGCCGTGACGGGGGCGGCTGACGGGGGGTCAGCAGCCATCGGCCGGTGCAAGGCCCCAGCCAGCGGTGACGGCGTTGCACTGCGGGCCGGAGGCTGGGACGCGTTTGCTTGGCCAGCAGATTCCCTTGCACACGTATAGAATCACAGAATCGGTGAGGTTGGAAGGGACCTTTA
>VXBO01012131.1:1036224-1063015 GCA_013400135.1 Rhinoptilus africanus | reverse complement strand
GGGGGCGCTGCAGGGGGGGCTCACCCGGCGGAGCAGAGGGGCAGGATCCCCCCCTCGCCCCCCTGCCCACGCTGTGGGGATGCAGCCCAGGGTGCAGGGGGTTTCTGAGCTGTGATCACTGATGATTGTTGTTAATTGACAGCTATGGAGCAGCCTGCCTTCAGGAGGAGTCCATAACTCTCTAAATATCTCTGTAATTGGTAGCTGGATGATGCTTCTGAGCATGAAGGTCTATGTTCTTATCTGTGCGATGCACCTGCGGTCAGTCTCTTTAATAATTCACGTGTGGTGCTAAGTGCTTCTTGGGTAACATCCTGTTCAGCTTGAGTGACGGCCTCTTTTCTGGCTGGATAATGAGCACCGATACCTTGTTTGTAGCTGCGTCGTGGGGCCGATGTTCCACAGCAGCGTGTGCTGGTACCCGCCTGATGAGCTGCTGCCCGTGTTGGGTTTGCAGAAGGAGTGGCTGGTGCTGGGGCCGTCACAGGAGACTGCACGTTCCTCACCCACTCGGCGATGCATGGCTGGTGCTGATGGGATAACCGGGGGGTGCGTGGGCCCCTCCGACACCTGCCCGTGTTCAAGCCTTGGATACCCGTCTAAAACACCAAGGGGCCACACCTGAGCATACTCCTGCTTAGCTGAAAATTAAGACCTGCGTCTCTCTCCAACGTGCCTGGTTACCTGACTGAAGCAATAATAATCCATGTGGCCCGAGCAGTGCGTTCCTGTGCCCCCTGCTCTGGGTGACCCTGCTCTGGCAGGGGGTGGGATGGGTGATCTCCAGAGGGCCCTGCCAACCCCGTGATTCTGTGATTATTTGATTAGACGGGAGAGTCAGCAAAGAACATACAAAGAGCATGACAGCAAATTATTTCTAAATAATTTTTCCTTAAGCTTGACTCTAAATCTTATCCAAGACAGTTACTACAGCTGAAACTCACTGTCCTTGTCCCCAAGATCATAAATTTGATGCATTTTCAGTGGAACTAACGCAAACAATGGTGCCAGTGGGGGAGTGATGTTGATCTGTAATCTGGGGGAGGAACTTCATATATTTTTCCTTTTTTAAATAGGTTGCTCTAACGGAAGTAGCCTGTCCTTATATGTGAAATATAGCCTGTGAAATATGCATGTCATGGCATATTATCTCTGCTGCAATATTTTTTTCATAAAAAATTTGATGATAACATTATCTTGAGCGATGATGTGAAGAGGGGCCAGGGTTTCTTGCGTGGCTGAGCAGAAACAAATGCAGTATTTCACGGAGTACGTGTGGCACTGCCCTTGATTTCCAGTGGACCCCATTTGTTTTTTAGACACTGTTGACTGGGAAAACAGCTCCCATCGATTCCTCCTTGAGGTCTCTTTTTGTTTTCTTCTTTTCAATAAACGGTGTTCCTTATAGAGCACTGACTTCTGAGCTAAAGCAGACCTGCCGGAGGTGCCGGAAGAATGCGCTGAACTTGCTTTCAGTACGGCAGCATCAAGGAATAAGGGCTTAATTGCACTGAAATGGGATGAGTACGAGCGCATCATTACTGTTTTTAAAATGCCGTGTTCTTGCAGGGAGGTGGGGAAGAACAGGATGGCTGCAGAGCCGGACGGCCGGCGGGAAAGGCACGGCAGCCTGGCCACCCTGCCTTCTGCTGTGTTCTTCTGCTATTTCACTTTCTTTTATGCCTGCCCCTTTATTATGTCCTTACCTTTTATGACAGGATCATTCACAGCAAACAACAAAGTTGTTTATAGATGAAAGGAGCAGGAGATTTCAGTTGCACGCTGGAATAAATGCAGGAGAATTTGTGCCCAGGAGCGTCTGTCATCTTCCAGTTGTTCTCGCAATTGATGCTCTTGGCTTTCTTTTGCTTCCAGCATTCGTCCCCCATCACCGTAATCGTCCCTGCTCACCCCAGCCCCCAGCGGAGCCCTGCGCTGGGTGCAGTGCTCTGCTCTCGGCTGTGACTCCCCGGCCCTTTCTGCAGCGAGGGCTGGGGGTGCCTGGCCTCTCCCCAGGCCCCGCTGGGACCCGCTGGCATCCGCCAGAGCCGGGATGTGCCCCGGCACAGCCCCAGCACTCTCCAAAGCAGCGTGTTCCAGCCTGGGGATGTATTACCGAACACTCGGGGCTGGGGGGAACGGTGCTTATTGCACTGCATGAGGAACAGGGTGAGAGGAGTTTGCGAGGGGGGGTGGGTAACGTCCGGCCGGTGAAGGGGACAGGTCTGCAGTGGGGCACGAGCTTGCAGCATCCGCAGCATCCACTGCATCTGCAGCCGCCTTCTGTGCCCTCAAACGCCCCAAACCATGTCCTCGCTGCCATTTGAAGTCGTCGGCCGGGGTGGACTGTGCCCTCTGCCCATCAGCTCTGCGGTAACCCCCCGGGCTGCTTTCTGATGTTATTTCTGAGGCGGTCTTTTCCCTGGAAAACCAAGATAAAAATCTCTTTTTCGCCTTCAGGAACCGCTTTGGGCTTGACCAGTTTGGGTGCTGGTGTGATGCACGAGGCAGAGACCCTGGCGGCATCGCAGCCACATCTCGGACTCGGAACGGGCGAACGGGACCCTTCATCTCCCGGTCCTGCTTCCTAATGGGCCAAGGGCAGATAATTTCTTCTGATGGAAAATTGTTTCAGTGCAAACCCAGAAGAAGCCAAAGGAAGACACCGAACTGACTGTCCCCATTCTTCACTGGTGAAGAGAAAGAGCACTGCACTTAATTTTTAACTTTGCAAATGCCTCTGGAGATATTCTGCTGGTGCTGCGAGGCGGCCGTGCCCCAGCCTCACCGAGGACCTGGCAGTTGAACATGAGACCGCTCCCAAGTGCTGAAATGAAACCTTGGCCTCCTCTGATCATCTTCAGGATAAATAATTGTCAAGAAATGCTCAGAAGGTAATTTGCCTTTTATTTAGGTGAATCCAATAATTCAATACTTAGGTGGATCCAACAGCCATTCACTCTTCGTGCTTTAAAGATGCACCTAAGGGCAGTCCGTCACTTGTCATGCTCATAGCTAATGAATGAAAAAATGACATAGAAATGAAATGTAAAGGAAACGGTGGCAGAATTTAGAGTGATTAATGCTTTGAACCTGGCCTTGAAGTGCAGCAAACGCTTTCAGTCTTGCTGACTGAATTAAATAATCCAAATTAGTAATACGTTTTAATTTATTTTTTTTTTCTGTGTAAAGACATTAAAGTGCTTTTAGCAAATGAGGTAAAGATTTTCCATCCGTGTTTAAAGCAGAAAGGAGCACGGTGCCGTGGCATGCCCAAAGCCCGCAGCCAGCTCGTGGTGTGGGGCTGTGCGTGGCCGTGCCCCCCCCAGCCTCTCCCGTCGTGCCCGGGAGTCGGACTGCCCTGGACGTGGCTGTGGGTGCTACTGGTGACCGCGGCCACCTGCACACAGCCACGGGCCACGCTGCGGAGCTGCTCTCCAGCCTGGGGTGGTCGTCTGTCCCTTGGGGAGGGGGGTGTCCCCTCCCGGTGAGAGCCGGGGCCCCGTGGGGTGGTCTGGGGGCAGCCACCCCCGGCATCCCCCTTGGGAGGGATGTTAGAGACCCTGCTGGTGCCCTCAGCTCGGGCAGGGCTGCGGGTCCCTGTGGGTGGCGGTGAGCTGCCAGCCTCTGCTCTGACGGCTCCGGCACTGCCCCGGCTTGCTAGGGTTGGCAGCCGCTCTTTGCGTCGGCTTTGTTGATGAGGCTGTATATTAATTGCTAAGGGTATACATTAAATGTGCTCTCCTCGCTTCTGGCTGCACCACGGCCACCTTGGGCCATTTTATGCATTTTTTCCTCCCGGGCCCCCTCTGCCCGTGGCACACTCCGTGTCCAGGGCTGCCCAGCCCCTGTGGCCTCCCAGGGGCTGCAGCCGGAGCCAACGCAGCCCCAGTGCAGCGGCGGAGGTTTTCCTGGGTGGATGTGCGTGTGTTTTGGAGACATTCCCTGCGAGCATATGTTTAATATCCTGGGGAAAGGGGAAAGGATTTGCCAGCTGAGATTGATTCATGAAACTGGCAAAGCCTTTTCTAAAAAGTGAATTCCCCTGGCTCTGCCTGGCAATAGCTCATCAGCATGGGGGAAACTGGCACCAGTTAGCGCCGCTGCGGTACGTGCTGGGTTCGAGCGCATTCTGGTTTTAGTTTTTATTTTAATATTTTTCTTTGAATGTCTCCCTTCCTGCTCCAGCAGGCAACCAGCAGGATATCCCCCATCTCCCCGCAGCCCTGCCCTTGGCTCTCCAGTGCTGACGTGCGGTGGCTGGGGAGCCCCCGGCTGCCCCCTCCCTGCCTGCCCACGGCCGGGCTCCAGCAGGATGCGGTGGTGCCAGGCCAGCTCTGCGATGCCCGCTCCGGGGGTTTGCTGTGCGTCCTCCCCCCGGAGCAGTGCGGCCACGAATCCCTCCTGGGGAGGGGTGTCTGCGAGGCGGGAGGGGGTTTTGCAGAGCCAGCCCCAGCGCGGTGCCCATGTGCCGAGACACCCTCAGGATGGTTTCCGCGCTGGAGTGCGTCTGCTGGAGCCCCCGCAGCTAGGGCTGAGCCTGCCCGCTCCACTGGGGAAGTCGTATCCTGTCCTGTGCCTCAGCTGGCTGCTGTCGCTGAGAGAAAAATAAGAGTATTTCCCCAACTTTTGTTAACTTTTTTCCCCCACCTTAATATACACCTACAGGCTCACTCTCTACAGAAACATTGGAAACCAGATTTCAGCAGGCCTTAGGGATTGCGGCATTATCCATCTTCTGTAAACACTGCAGAGCTGCGTGGAGTTGGAAACCTTTTTATGATTGCAGCTCGGCTGAAAAGCAGCGCTGCGTTCCTGGGGCACTTCAGCATCGCTTCACGTGTCAGCTGGGTGGAAGGCAACAGATGTTGAAGCGCTTTGGTTTAAGTGTTTTGTGAGAGCAAAGTGCAGGAAATGGAATTTGCTGAATTTTAAACACAGCTCGTGCACAGAGACCTGAGCGTTGCAGGTAAACTAGTTTTACTCTATACGATAGAGACACTTCACCCCTCCTCAGAAATCTTCTAGAGACGTAGGCTTGGAGTACTTGATGCTACAAAATCAATGGAGGTTTGTATCTTGGAAATGAAGCTCCAGCACTGGAGCAAAACTTATCCCAGCCCTTTAAATCTAATCATGCCCATTGCCAGCATCCAAAGGCCAGACACCCTCTTGACAGCTCCTAATTCCACCCCGAGTGGCCATCAGTATGAATAAAACACCTCTCTGTGGACATACAAATGTGTTTGGAGCTATTTAACAAAGATAAATATCTTAATTAAGATAACCAGCTGCCTGAGGGATTTTGAAAATTAGATGAGCCTGAGCTCCACGGTGAGAGCTGGGTGCAGATGCTTTGGCTGATCTTCCAGCAAGCCTGAGCTGTCTCTGATGGCTGTGGTGGGATGCGGTTCCACAGCTCCTGCAGGGCCTCGCGTTACCTGAATCGCTCCCCGTGGCAAAGGGCTATGGCTGGTGCTGGCCACCAGCCTCAGCCTTCCTGCGCTGGCTCAAAGCAAACCTCCTCATTTCCCACCCTGATTTGTCTCAGCTGCAAGTGATAAATGTTCTTGAGCAGCTTTAACCAGCCCCTTGTCATTAGCAGGGCCTGTTGTGATAGGACGAGGGGTGATGGCTTTAAATTAAGAGGGAACATTTAGACTAGGTATAAGGAAGACTGAGGGTAGTGAGCCCCTGGTCCAGGTTGCCCAGAGAAGCTGTGGCTGCCCCATCCCTGGAGGGGTTCAAGGCCAGGTTGGACGGGGCTTGGAGCAGCTTGGGCTGGTGGGAGGTGTCCCTGCCCAGGGCTGGGGGGGGAATGAGATGAGCTTTAAAGGTCCCTTCCTACCCAAACCATTCTGTGGCTTTCTGGAGGCTCACTGCAGCTGGAGGAGCTGAAGGAAGGAGCAGGGAAGGGAGCGTGGCTGCTGGCCGGCAGGTGTGTGCCAGCACACGCTGCGCTGGGAGCGAGGAACGGTGAGCGGGGTCAGGATGCAGTGTGAAAGGCAGAGGATTGCACTGCAAGAGAGAAATAGCAGCAGGGACGTGGTGTGGGGATGGCTGTTGGAGTGACAGAAAGGAAAGGTACGGGAGGACGTGTTTGTGTCTGCTCGGCTGTGCCAGGGTGGGCAGCGCGGTCAGGGGAGACACTGATGTGAGCCGAGGTGGCAGTCGGCTCCTTTTTGCTCTCCTCATGCTTGGAAATGGGAGCGTGTTCCCTGCACCGCAGCTGGTGGGTAATGCAGGAGTCCTGGCGGGTGGCCATTTCCCTCTGGGGGGGTCCCTCGTCTCCTCAGCCCACACCACAGCATCCCCCGACGGGGACGGGCTCCCAGGGGGGCTGAGCCCAGTGTGCTCAGTCACTGACACCCGGGCTCGCGTTCCTTGGCTGTGGCTTAGAAAGCTCTGCACCTTCCCCCGTAGCAGCTTGCTGGGCTACTCAGCGGAAGGAGCGTAGTTATTCCTTGCAGGAGCAGAGCCCCGGCTTAGCAGCTTTCCCTGCAGTCCCGACACTTCCTAACCGACCCCCCACCGACGTGACTGCAGGTGAGGGGGCTCTCAAGAAGCCTCCAGGGTGAGATGCAGCTTTTTTCTTTTTTTTTAAAGAAAGAAAAAAGAGCCTAACAGAAGTCAGAACATCTGCTAGTGGATGACTAATGCCCTCCCTTCACCCTCCTCCCCTGGCGTGGCACCAGAAGTTCACGGGAATTATATAAATGATTGTTTCCTGTAAAAAGTTATACATTGTTCATAGGTCTTCTGGGGACAAACCTCGAGCTCAGCCCTCCCTTACCTTGTGGTGTTTACTAATAGCTTTGGATCCAGCTGAGGAACGCGCTCTGCATTGCTGCAATGAGCCGATAACAACAAAGTCCAAACCTATTGTTCCTGCGCTGGCTGCTGCCAGGGCGGCTCTATTCCTGCCAAAGTCAACTGGGCCCATTATCTATGTTTTAAAGGAGAGGTTATTGATGTATAGCGTTGACAGCTGAATTAGCTGGGCTCCGACGGTGAGTAACGGCGCTGGGCTGTGTGTGGTGCTGCCCGTGCCCTCCTGGAGCAGCTCCCCATGGGAGGGAGTTGGTGCCATGATACAGCCGGGGACTGAGCATCCTGGGCTGCATCCCCACAGCGTGGGCAGGGGGGCGAGGGGGGGATCCTGCCCCTCTGCTCCCCTGGGTGAGCCCCCCCTGCAGCGCTGCCTCCAGCGCTGGGGCACCCACAGCAGAAGGAGACGGAGCTGTTGGAGCGGGGCCAGAGGAGGCCCCGGAGATGCTGGGGGGGCTGGAGCCCCTCTGCTGTGGGGACAGGCTGAGAGAGCTGGGGGGGGTCAGCCTGGAGAAGAGAAGGCTCCAGAGAGACCTTCCAGCCCCTTCCAGTCCCTCAAGGGGCTCCAGGAAAGCTGGGGAGGGACTCTGGAGCAGGGAGGGGAGCCATAGGATGAGAGGTCTGGTCTATGATTCTATGATCTTTTTGGTTTAAGGATGTGTATTGCCAGGCTCCTGGAAAATCATGTTATGGTTATGAAAAGTACAAGGAAATGTTTTAAAGACCTGACAGCGAAACCAGCCTCCAGGCATCCTTTCATTCAAGCTGTACTTCCCTGTTCTGACAGTGCTTCTCTGCGATATCTTTCAAACTTCTTTGCTCACTTATTTGCTTCTTGCTGGTTTAAACTTCTGGCTGCCGGTGCAGCGGGAGGGAATGAGGGGCTCCAGGCTTGTGTTTTGGTGCTGGAGCAGCCCCAGGAGCTGGGTCTGCAGTGGGGGACCAGGGCAGCCCCCTGTGCGTGGGGGTGTGTGCTCTGCCCAGCCGAAGGCGGCTCACCTCCCCCTGCCCGCATCCCGGCGGGAGCACTGCTGCTTCTCAGCCCAGTACCGCCCAGTGGGGAGCTGGGCTAAATCACTCGTATGCTGAATTTTTAATGACACGTCCTGCTTGAGTTTTGTTCTTGTTTTTCTGTGAGGATCTCTCGGTTCTGGACGCTTTGGGTCTATGTCTTTGTTTAGACTAGTGTGAGTTCACGTGTCCATGGCAGAAAGGCTCTGGGCGCTGGCAGGGGCTCCTCTGCCTGAGGTTTCAGGGTCTTTTCTGAAAATGAGCTTATAGAATCTTCTAGGTTGGGAGGGACCTTTCAGATCGTCAAGTCCAACTGTCAGCCTAAAGGTGCTCAACCACCACTACCCCATGTCCCTCAGCACCACGTTCTCCTGGCTTTTAAATACCTCCAGGGATGGCGACTCCACCACTGCCCTGGGCAGCCTGTCCCAATGCTCGACAACCCTCTTGGTGAAGAAATTTTTTCCTAATATTCATCCTAAACCACCTCTGGTGCAACTTGAAGCCATTTCCTCTTGTCCGATCGCCTGTTACTTGGGAGAAGAGACCAAGTAACTTGTCCCCAAAAGCTGAAGAAGCGGGAGCGTGTTCATACTGACCCCTGAGCTTCCTTCAGAGACAGTGGATCTGCCTTCTGCTGGGCGAGGGACCTGGCGGGACACTGAGGTCAGACGTGGCCGCAGCACGGGGCACACCAGCACTGCTGCTCCGTGCTGCCGGCGCGGCAGAGACCGGCAGTGGGAGCCAGTGCCTGAGCCCCCGGAGCTCTGGCTGTCCGGGGGGGCTGGGGCTGCCCCTGCGGCCGGGCTGGGGTATGGGGCTGGTTTGCTTCTGCAGCTGATGCCCTCGTCCCCTGCGCTGGTCTTCCCCTGGCCGTGGCCGCAGCTGCGGGCTGGCTGCAGCGTCTCTCTGGCTTCCAAATATCCCACCTCACAGACACGCTCCGGGTTTCTGCTCCTCTGTGGTCTGGGAGGTGAACTGCTGCTAGCGTTACTAATGGACTTCTGCTTTTAGCCTGAGTGCTGCGGGCTTCTGTACCGAAGCAGAAATCATGGAGTCAATTAAGTAATTACCTGCTGTTTCGGTTGTCAACATGCGATGGTTTTTGTTTTTCACAGCTGGCATCAAACCCTACGTGTGCCTTAACTGTTTGTCCGAAGGGCTCTGCCCTGTGGCTCGGGGTGGATGTGGAGGTGATGTGAGGGGCCCGGGACACCCTCCCCCTGCAGCTCACCCCCTGGGAGCCAGGTTTGAGAGGTGCCACGGGCCACCCGCCGCTCTCGGCACCCGGCTGCTCAGCTCGCTGCTGCGGAGCCTGGCCCCCGGGCAGCAGGGCTGGGTGCTCGTGCTGGCCAGGAGAATTCCACACTTCAGCCAGCTTCTGGACTTTTGAGGAGAATGGGCATTTCGTTGCCATAACAGGCTGCAGCTCCTCACGGTGCAGCTTGGACGGAGTCACCCAGCACCGCCT
This sequence comes from Rhinoptilus africanus, assembly GCA_013400135.1. Classification (NCBI taxonomy): domain Eukaryota; kingdom Metazoa; phylum Chordata; class Aves; order Charadriiformes; family Glareolidae; genus Rhinoptilus; species Rhinoptilus africanus. Next base: position 1,053,705 of record VXBO01012131.1, on the reverse strand, counting down.
GGGCCAACGCAAGGTGCGAGTCCCCAGGCTGCCGATGCTTGGGCGCGTTCCCCACAGGGCAAATCCATCACTGCGGAGCCGCGCTGTGCTGGCCGGGAGGAGGGATACCAGCAGAAGCAGATGTCCCAGCGCATCCCGCCTGGCCGTGGCTGGGTTTGCCGGCTCTGCCGCGCCGGGCAGCGTGGGTGGGCTCGGGGTGCCCGTGGCACTGCTCGCACGGGGCACGGCCGGCCCCTGGGAAAGGAGCACAGAGGTCTGTCTGCCCTAGAGAGCCCTCCTCCTTTGGAAGGAGATCCTGAAAACTTGCATCCACACATCAGTTTATTTTTATAATTTATTTTTGCCCTACATATTTCTATGAATATGATGCTTTTGGTTTTTTTTTAAGTCTCCTTTATATTCTGGGATTGTCTCCAAGTTGCTGTCTAATCCAATTTTTAAATTTTTTTTATTATATTAGCTGACAAATACAGATAAACTAGAAGTTTTGAGGTTTTTTTAGGGCTTTAATTTTTATAAATGTTTAGTGAAAGCTGTAGAGAAATCTCCAAATTGTCTGGAGAATGAAATAAACATAATTTTACGGGAATAACAGTTAAAGGGGGATTGGAAGATTGAAGATAACTGAGAAAATGTTTTCAAATAACAATCTGCAGTCTCTGCACAAAGCGCTATCAAACTCAGAGTTGGTTCATACAGCTTTGATTACCTGCGGTAGCGTTTCCCTTCCGAAGAAAAGGGGAAGCGAAGCCGTTGTGGCGGTTGTTAGTGAGCAATGGGCTCAGGGGCTGGGAATGGCAGTTCCTGTTTGCTGCTGGTGCCGGTTCCCAGTGGGGTGCTGGGGCTGGAGGAGCGAGTGACACCCCCCCGAGCGGTTCCAGCGCTGGTCTGTGCCCTTTCCAGGGAGGGGAATGGATTTTGTGCTGTGGCTGCAGGAAAATCAGGCTGGGTTTGGTTTGCACGGGCTGCGAGATGGGACCCTGGAGAAATAAATCCCTTCTGCTTAGTAAGAGGTGTCGTAAATGAATAAATATCATACCATCCTGCTCCCATTTTCTCCATTTCTGATCGGAACAGGCTCTTGAGGAGCATCTCTGCAAGCTGGAGCTTATTAAAACGTCTCCTTTCAACTTGCTGTGGAAACTTCAACTTTTCCTGTGGAAACCAGAGGGCAAACAACGGGCTTGCAGACAGCGAGCAGAACCTACCAGCCCACGAGCAGGCGCTGGAATTCTCAGAGCCTCCCCGTGCCAGAGAAGGCACCAGGGGATGTATCCTACCATCCAACAGCATAAATCCTGCGTGGAAGAGACTCCAGTGTCCCCCAGCTCCTCAATGTGAACTTCAGCGACTCTTTTGCCATTTTTCTTCAGCGGCTGCAGCCTGCCGTCCCTCTGCCTTTATCCCATTAGACATTGGCCAGAGAATTGTGATTTACTCCAGATTAAATTTTAGTAGGAAAAAGAACAGAGACAGTCTGGTTTTTCCTTTGAAAGCGGGACAGTGGCCAATATTGTTTACCAGGCTCCGGTTAATTTAGCTTTTAGTCTCTTTTGCAGTTATTCACCTGCATTTCCTCACTGTGTGGCTCACTGTAGGTATGAATAGTGGAAGAAATTACAAATTTCGCTGCGTGCCATTAAGGTAAGGGAAACCCTGTGAATTGGCAGCATTGGCCAGGACCATCTGAAGGGTTCCTGGTTGGATACAACCCTGGCACACCAGTTCTCCCCCCAGCACGTGCCCAGGGGCTTCAGGCACAGGAGGGGTTTAGGCTGAAAGCCTGGGGCTGGCAGCAGGCACGGGAAAGAGACTTTTGGCTTTTTCTGGAACGATGTATAGAGATGAGGTTTCCACAAAATCGGTCAGATGCACCAGTTCTTCCTCAAAGTTATACAGGGAAAAAGAAAACATCAGGAAGCATTCCTAAGGAGGAGGAACCTGCTTTCTTTTTTTTTTTTTTGTCTCAGTAGCTCATTTTGCCAGAAGAGACTTTCAGTTCAATAGCAAAGTGTTTTAAAGAAAGACCGTTTTCTGACTGCTACCGGTGAGCTGACGTATGAGAAAAGAAGTGCTAGTGGTGGGGCTGATTAGCCACAATGAATTATGCAATCCAGAAAACATGTCAGCTGAGTGCGCAGGATGGCTGACGGGCGGAAAATCTCATTACGGAGCCAGGGAGAGTGGCCAGGAGCTGCTTTATTCGAAATACAAATGTGCAAATTAGCCACGATGAAAGGCCAAGCTGTCGGAAACACGAGCTGTTTACATCTCGTTGCAAATGTGAAAGTAGAGCCCATTTCATTATAAAGGATGTCCCAGGCTGGGGGTTTGCGCTTGAAGATGTTCTTACTTTCCCGATGGGAAGTTCAGGCTTGTGGCCGTGACAACCTGGGGTTTGGATCTGAGCCCCCTGCGGAGCCGTGGAGGCCAGCAGCAACACAAACGGCTTTGCTGCAAAAGAGGAAGAAGAAATTTTCCACGTTGTGGCGGTTAATTCCTCTCCTCTAGAGCTGGAGTTACTGGACTGGCTGAAACCACCTGGTTTGGCCACATTTCTGGGGACTCTGGCATCTGCAGTGACCTTGGTATATTTAGGACCAGAGTTTCAAGTGCTTCTTGAAGAAATGTTAGAAAACATACCAGTGGGTTTTCTGGCCTTGGGTCTCTTTAGCAAATGATAACTTCACCCAGAAACAGTTTTTATCAGCCCTAAATTAGTTGTGAATTCATTTCAAATGACCCAGATGGCATTGGTGGGGGAAAAGAAAAAATAATGAAACGGTCTGTGGGGATGGTTCCTGCTGATTCTGTGTTTCGGGGGCTTTACACGGGGCACTGGACACTGCTCAGCTCCCTGCCCTGCCCCAGGGCTGCCGCCTCCTCCTCCTCCTCGCCCCGGTGCCATGCTGGGGGGCACATGCTGCTCTTTGCAAGGTGCTCCTGGGTCAGCGGAGCCTTCACCCACCCAGTGGGTGCCCGGTGGGTTTGTGCAGAGCAACACCCTCCCGCCCGCCACCAACCCTTTTCCTACTCCTGGTTTAATCCATATTGATACCCCCCACTCCTCCTTCTGTGCCGTTTGTTGGTGGTTGACCAGAGAAGAGCTTTGCAAATCCCAGTCAACACCACTCTTCCCGTTCATCCCGAGCTATTAAATACTCATAAACCACTTGTAAGCAATTACTCTATTTCTCCCCAGAGTCAGCTGAATTGCAGAGCTGGGAGAAGGATGGCTCCTACGTAAAGTTTCCATATTCAGTTAAATTCCGCAAGGAAGCCTCTGGATCAATGCAAGTGACACCCAGCAGTAAGACAGGAGTTATGTGCCTTCAGGTGCTGCTCAGCCAGAAGGAACCGAATGGTTTCTTGGCGGCTGGTGCAGTTGTCTGGTGTGGAGCAACCACAGGAACAGCTTTTCCTTTTCGTGAGAAGCTCTGAGCAATATGGAGAAAACTGGCTTAGGTAAAAAAATGTGATTTTTCTTACCCCGTATTCCTGCAGAGGAGGAAACACAGTTTAGCAGGTGTAAATTTATGGTGGAATTATTAAAGGAACAAGAAGACTTGGGCACGACCTCTGTGACAATCTGCCACACTGAGCTGCCACTGATTTATGCTTCCAATAGATTTTTATTTAATATCATTATTGTATTTCTTTCTCTTTTTTTCTCGGTAATCGTAAGCAGGGCAGCGCTGGCAGTGAGCAGGGCAGAGTGCTGCGGGGGCGGGTGCTGCCCGGCCCCGTCGTACAGATGGGGAACAGGCGTGCGGTTTAGGGTTTATGGATGAGAAAGGTAATAATGCAGAAAGAAATAACACAGAAAGGTAATAACCAGAAAGAAAGAATTCAAGAGTTAGCTATGCTTAATGGCTGGCGATGGCAACAAAAAGCTGGTTTTGCCCGTTAAATGGTTTCTGGGAGTCCCAGACAACACGAGAGCGGAGGAGAAAACAGATGATTCTGGGACCGTGGGAATTTGAACTGGGAGGCTTCAGTTAAAAGGATCTGGCCAGGGTTTTGATGGGAAAAGGGGTGACAAAGGCTCTTGGCCATGCCGTTGCCCAGCAGATGCACAGCGAGGAGGGCAGGAGAGCCTGTCGAGCTTGCAGCCTCTTTGCCAGAGCCTCTGAGGGGCGATGCAAGTCTCCTCGCTGGAGCCTCTGACAGGGCGTTTTGTTTCTTTCATCTCCTCTGTTTATAACACTTCCTGAGCCTCAGAGATATGAACTTCCAAGAGTTTCTCTTTTCTGTCTGTTTTTAACCTGCTTTTTCCCAGGAAGCCTCGTGGGACCTGGCGATGCTGGGCTGAGGGCGCCCTTGCAAGTGCTGAGCATAAATACCAAGGGCAGCCAGGAGCTACGGTTAATAAAACTAACAATGTACGGCAGAGTTTTTTTCCTACAATTAGATAAGAGCACACAAAAGCCAGGGGACATCAACATCAATCGTAGCACTTCACAATTAGGCCATATGTTAGTGTAGGAATGTATTTGCTGCTGCTTCTTCATTCATAGATAATTAATTAGCAGAGAGATCTGATTAAATTGCAAATTAAAGAGGGCAAATATACAAGTTCATGCATCCTGATTTTTCAGATAAAGCTGACTGAAAATTTTCAGTGAAATTTTTGGTGGGGAAAAGAGTATTAAACATCTGTTATGTTTTATAGGAAGGGGACTGACTGTCATTGGACACTGAATTAGAAAACGACTTTAATTTGAACTTATCAAAATGAAATGTCCTCAATTTATTTGGAAGAGTTATTTGGAAGACTGAATTACAGGAAGGGCGAAAGGCAAACCAGAGGTGGCAGCAGTAGAAGAGCTTTAAATTACTGTGTCAGTTTCTAGTTAATCTGAACCAACCCTTTTTAAAACCTGTATATTTCCCCCCCTAGTTGTGCCTTTCGGTCCTATTGAATTTGGGTCCGGAAACAGTCTTGGAATGCCAGCTCTTTGCAGGCTGAGTTCAGATCTCCGTTTACCACCGTGCAGAAATAGGCTCACTTCTGCCCTGCAAGTGCCACGGAGTGGCTGGAGCTGGTTTTTCTGCAAGTGCTCTGGTTATAAATTGCTCGTTCTTTCCCTGTTTAGTTTCACCTCTAATACATAAATCCAGGCATAAAAAGGCTAAGTTGACTGGGAGCCAGAATTGCCTGTTCATAGTTCTCCTCTTCTACCTATTTTACAACTCGTTTATTTGATGAGCAGCAGTTAACCCGGTACAAGGAGGAGACGAATGCGTCGTAGGTGACACATACAGCGGCATGAGGAGTAGAGGGAGTCTTTGCGGAGGCGCAGTAAGCAAAGCTGTGATTCAGGGCAATATATCTTCCCTGGCTGATGGAGACTCATCAGCATCTTGGCGAGACGCCGCTGTCGGCGCTGGGACCGCCGGGGGTGGCTACCAAGCAGGGGAGGTGGGACAGAGGGCTGCGGTGGCAGTGGGACGGGGTCCTGCCGCAGGGAGCTCCAGGCAGAAGCTCCGTAACTGGCTGTAGGGCTGGATGGCAAAAACTGTATTCCTAAGGAAACCAACGCTGGGAAGTGCTTGAGGGGGGCAGAGCCTGGTGAAAAGATACTCACCCCCTCTTGCACTTCAGAGTAATTAATAGTGGGAAATTAAACAAATGCATGATGGAGCAGCAGCGGGTTTGGGGAATGATGCGTTCTCAAAGTGGCCTCGCTGCCAACTCCTGCCCACTGTTCGACTCCTTTATCCGCTGCCCTTTGTTCTTTGAACTGCTTTTGGGGAAAGGGAAATATAAGCCCCAAAAGCCAGAGCAGCTTGGAAAAGATTTATGCAGAATACTTTGCAGATGTGGGGCGAACCCCTTGACTTTCAGCCCCGACTCGCAGCATCGGCTGCGCAGCTGCCGTTATTTCATCCATTCGGACGGAGGTTTGCTGGGTGACGACCAGGGCCGGAGCTGGAGAGAGTGCTGCCCTGGAAGATTATGAGATAAATCTCGTAGAAAACAAAGTAGTTGATGAGTTTGCTGTATTACATCCCAAAACAAGAGGTTTACTGTTAAAGATTTTTTGATGATTTCTGGCTTATGTGGGGAAATGGCAAAAGAACCGCTTTCCCCACTGCCGTAGCAAAGCAAGCTGTTCAGAGCTGCTGTGGTTAAACAGTCCAGAAAGATACGACACAGACTGTTGCCTTCCACAATTGTTATTTAAATGACTCTTTTGGGGAACTTAACCTTTCCATAATTCCACAAACACCTACTGAGCAGAAGGGATTGGGGCTAGAGGTTTGTTTAATGTCAAGGCTTTTCCTTTCAAAGTCATGTATTTTACTTCATGTATCTTTTGAAGTATTTTAATTGCATTAGAAAGTTGGCTGCTCGGCCCACGGGACCCAGAAGGAGACCAGCACACAGACACACACCCGCGCCCCCCGGTGAAGTGACACCGAGTTTCTCCCCGAGCCCCCTCTCCTGCTCTGCGTGCCAGGAGCCACGTCCTGCTCCCAGGGCGGTGCTCCGGGATGGTTTCCCTGCTGAGCGTGGCCTGGCTGCCTCGCTGGAGCATGTGCTGGACCCTTCCAGAATGTTGGCTGATGAAAGAGGAGTGGTGGGAAGACAAGAACTCAGCCGAGGCTCTTTAGTGCCCCTCTCTGTGTGCTAATCAAGTGTGCTTTCAATTATCCAAATTGTTGTTTCTTCCTAGCTAAGCTCTTTTTAAGCAGGTGCTGGTGATGCTGCTGCACCTGCCTCTGCGCCCCTGGGTGTGAGCTCTACAGCCCCCAGGCACAGCCTCTCCTGGCAGCAGCCACCACCTTCTGTGGAGCAGAAACCCGGGCTCACGCCGAGTCAAGCGCAGGAAAGGAGATTCTCCCCTCCTCTGGTGCGTTCACCCAGTACAGCGTTTTAGACGTGGTCTTATCTTCCTCCGGAGCATCGTATTTTGGTCACCATAAAACTGAGCTAGATGAAGTGCCGCTCTGCTCCGCTCCACATTTCCAAGGCGGAGGGGATGTTCTTGTGGTCGCTGTAAGTATTTAAACGCTGTTGCTGTAAGTATTTAAACACAGCTGTGCGGTAGAGATTGGCTCCTGTGGCTCTCACCTTAGGGATTTACAGGTTCTTCTGTAAATCTGACCCCCGGGCGCAGCCACAGCCCAATGCACGGCTGCATCTCTTGCCTGCCCCTGCCTGGTGCCGCTCTTGGTGTCCGTGGGGACACTAGTCCCTGGCCGGGGGGAGCATCCCCCCCTGGGGCTGGCGATGGAGCGGAGGGAGCTGTGCCACCCCAGCCCTGCGCAGCCTGAGAACGGCTTTGTGCTCAGGAACAGGGGAGGGCATCAATGAAATGATAAATCCAGCAGCAGAACAAACCAAACGCTATCTTTAGCAAAAGAAAAAAGTTTCAGTGACGAGCATTTCGGTGGCAAGTCAGCAGAGGCACAGCTTTGTATCCAAACCCTGCTCCCCAGTGATTCAGTTGAAAAAGGCTAAATCTGTGCAGGAGAGCTGAAATACCAACTGAGAAACACTTCAATTAATGTATTGACATTTTTGCCCTCATATTTTACCCAATTTTCCTCTGCATGGGAATGCAAAATGTTATTTCCTGTCTGATAGCTACTGTCTGTTACCTTAATTGCGGCTCTCGCTGGGGGTGAATAGAGCGCGCTGAATGTTGTGCACACCCAGAGGTGTGGAACAACTGCATAGGAAATCACTAAAAGAAATTTAGCACTGGAAAGGAAAGTAGCCTCATGCTGAGAAACAAAGGGTCTTAGCACTGCCTTTCCTGGTACTTGGATGTTAATTATGGGGTGTTTTTGCTGTTGCTATCTCTCAAAAGCACGCAGCATCCTTGCTTTTCTGTAAGTAGCTGGATTAATTTTGTTCAGCTTTTTGGAGGGGGGGTGGAGGAGAGGTATTGCACCCAGGCTGAGAACCAAGCAGCCAAACAGAGACTCTAAACCAAAAAGCTGGCAAAAGAATAAGCTGTTGGACACCATCAAATAGGATGGAAAATATTACAGACCTACCAATGCGTCTAGCTGTGCACAGCTTATCAGTCTGATAGTTTTTATGCTGGAGTAACTCAGAGCTAGGGAGATTGCTCATGATTTTCGTAACATTTGTTGGATCAGCATCAGTGTCCAAATGGGAGGTATCTGCATGTGCTAGAACAACGGCGCTCTAACGTCAACAAGCATCTGCTGTGGCAGAAGACCAAAATCAGCAAAGGCTAATTCATCGATGGCTTTTTATTTGGATTTGTGTCCCTGTCTCGAGTCAGGGCTGCGTCGGGTCCGTCTTCTCCCCGAGCTGCCTGTCAAGCAGCCCCTGCCATTTCAGCCTGCCCTCAGGTCAGGTCCAACTCGATCAGCATCGGTTTATTATGAAATGCCCAGAGTGATTTTCCTCAGCGTGTCCGTCTCAAAACAGTTCAAGAGAAAGCTGAAACATTATTTCTGGCTCCTTCAGCCGCGAACTCTAACAGCTTTTTTGTGGAAGTCTCCATGCTGCTCTGTAAAACTCTAAGATTTTTTTACCACTGATTTACATTGGCCTAAAAACATTGAAGTAGACTAAAAAAAAAAACAAAAAAAAAGAAGAAAGGACTTTGTTTATGCTTTCAAGGCATTTCTGTGCGAAACGAGCAGATAGTCGTGGACCTGTGCACAAAGAGCAGCAGAAGGGAGCTGGCTGCAGTTCGGCGTTACCTGTCAGTGTAACCTCTGCCGGGGGGATGAACACGTTTCGGCACACGGGCTGGGAACATTTTGACTAATGAAAGGTTACTGGCATTTCCCTGTTGTCTTTTGAGCTCGGAAGGCAGTGCCCGATGCTCTCGGTATCGATGTCCACTTGCTGCGTGTGGGGCTGCTGCACTTTGCTTGCCAAGAAAACAGCGGTGGGGTGGTGGGATTGTCATTAAGCTGGAGGCTTTTGGCCAACAACTAATGACATGAAGAAACAACAGCACCTCTGAATCAGCCTCTGCCATCTGATGTCTTTGAATCTCCCAGTGATTTATACATGTTAAAAAAACTAACAGATGCTGCAGGGCTGACCCACCACCCCATGACTGCTGCTCTGACACCCCACCCCTGTGAAATCCTCCCCACGAGCATCTTCCCTGATGGCACAATTAGTCTAATTGCAGAGGTTGATGAAGACATAGAAGTTAAGCCCGAGCTTTGAGTGGAAGGCACTCTGTATCTGATGAAAGCTGATTCCATGCTGCTGAGGTCTATTTGTGTAATGGCTCTTCAAAGAGTTCCTGCTTTCCATGTTCAGCAGTCCTAGGCTTCCTTGTTTCATCAAAGCCAAGGTGAGAGTAGGCTGCAAACACCAGAGCCTAATTAACAGTGCATTTAAATCCCATTTGGTAATGGATGCTTGGCCTGATGAAGTCAGGGAGGTGCGATGCTGCGCCGAGGTGTGCGGGAGGTGCTCACCCATCCGAGAAGGAGGATGGAGCCTGAGGGTCCCTGTTTGTGTCAGGGCAGCTCTGGTGAGGGTGGCGGATCTGCGGAGGGAGCAGGGTGGCAGGAGGAGAGACGTCCATCTGAGCCATCGCACGCACTCCTCCCGCGTGCAAGGGACGCTCCCACCAGCACATTTTCTCTGGCAGGGACCCTCTTGGTACCTGCAGGCGCGGAGCAGGTCCCTGCCCCCCTGCCCCACACAGAGGAGTGAGCCCAGCGGGGGCTGCTGCAGCTCTGACACAGCCCCCACCGCTGCTTTCTCTGGCTCCCTCTGCGCTGGAAAAGAACATTTCTCATTGCACTATGATTTAATTGGCCTGTTTGTCCTGCAAAGAAAAGGTGAGGTATAATGAAAAAGAACTTTCCTAGATTGTCTAGAGAACATTTTTTCACTGAAAGGGTTATTAAACATTGGCACAGGCTGCCCAGGGAGGTGGTGGATTCCCCATCCCTGGAGGTGTTTAAGAAAAGGGTAGATGAGGTGCTGAGGGACATGGTTTAGAAGGGGTTTTTGTCAGGGCAGGTTAATGGTTGGACTTGATGATCTTAAAGGTCCCTTCCAACCTCACCCATTCTATGATTCTATGATTTTTGGACGTTGTGTCCTATGCAAAGAAGGGATTAATTTACTTGTGATCGGTGTGAGTAACCTGTATTTGGGTAATGATCCATATCATACAACTTGCTCCTTACCTTGACTTTGAAGATCATATTTTTGACCTCTCAAAGAGATGTTACAGCAGGGAGGGCAAGGTATGAAATGTCTAATGCAATGGTTTTATGCTGGTTGGACACTCAGGCATGGCAAAAATGGCAATTGTAAACACTAAAGCAGCCATTCCCGTTCACAGCTGTAGGCGGTAGAAGCTTTACAGCAGCCATGTGAAGCTGCCCATGGGGCTAACAGAGAAGGAACACCAGGGACAGGCGTGGTCCCTGTCTGAAGTTGAAGGAGTGGGTTTGAGAGCTGGGGACAGACCCAAAGTCCCCAGAGAGCTTCAGCTGAGCAGAGCCAGCGCCGTCACCTGCCAGGGGACATGCGCCCCGGCCACAAGCAGCAGCAGCGATGCTCTGGGGGAGGGACAGAGGCTGCGACGCGCACGAGAGTCGCACAGGGCCCCCGTGTCAGCTGGAAACGCCGATCATTGATCGTAAACTGCCACTGAAGATGAATCGCAGTTCAAACTGGATTGTGTAAGAACAGCCATGAAACATCGCGCCGTGCAATGCCATCTCCTTTATCAAGTGCCTCGCTGTGCAAACTGCCCCCGACGCCGCATGCTCCAGACAATGCCGGGCCTGTCGTTGCTCTCTGGTGGTTTTGTTTGCTCGCGATGCTCTAACTTGCCCAGTTCTCAGCTCTCCGAGGAAATGATAGAAACGCAGAATAAAATGCCCCAGGGGGGTGTCAGGTGCCCAGACTCTGCCTGTGCAGCTCCCTGAGCATGAAGCACCCACAGCAGTGATTTTTGGCCAGGTTAGTACACCGCACCAAATAGCGTCAAAGACGTAGGACAGAAGTACTTCCTGACAGCCCCTGCAAGGCAACGAGTAAGTAACACTCACAAAGTTTAACTTTCCATTCTGCCCCGTTATTTCAAAGCTTAATTCCAGCATTTAGCGGACATCAGATGGATGGCAGGAGCAGGCGGCAGCATTAGCTTGCCCTGCAGAACAGCCCCTTCTCTGTCCCTGCCACGCTTAACAGCCTGTCTGGTCAATACCCCTTTGCCAAGCGGGTGGTATAGGAAGAACTAAACTATTTAATCAACGGTTAGAGGCTGTAAACATTGAGTGAAAAGCCTTGTCGCTTTTGGTCTAATATGTTATCTCATTACAAGCCTTCCATTAATTTCAGAAGGCCTTTCGTCTACTGCTTGTTTAAAAACAGGAGGTGCACATAGGAGAAAAGCCTGCGGAGCTGGAGGCCTTGCTGTGGTTCCTGCCTTTCGTTCCCTTGCCCTGTGCCGAAAGGACAAGCATTTGCCAGAAATGCTGATAATGGGAAATGTTCCTGGCTCACTCCTGTCCAGCATGATGAGTTCCTCGGAGCCGAACGTCCACCACCGCGGGGATGACTCCCCCCTGCTGCTCAGGTGGTCCCGGGCTTGGCTGCTTTTGCCACCATCATGCTACAAACTGATGTTTTTCCCGGGTAAAAAGCACCACATGAGCTCATTTTCTGTTCACTAAGGACAAAGCACCTCAAATTCACACTAATGTACATCGACCTCTGGATTTGCTCTTTGTCTATTTACTTGTTTTTGTTTTTTACCTTTGCTTTCTGTAATTTAAAAAAGCTTAAGCAAGGTCTTTTATACCAGTGGAGGTACGTTTGCTTCCATGCTGTGCTTCACTGCATGCTGTTCTCAGCTAAAATACTCGGCAATTAAACAGCACACACACGGGACAGCCGGTCCTTTCCTTACGGTGGTGGCCAGTTCGGCACTGCTGGAATGCCGCCCGCCCACACTGACCTGTTCCATACCTGCTCCGGTCTCTGATCCCATCAGCCGCTGTCGGCCGAGCGGCGCTTGGCATCGCTGGCTGATGGGCAATGTCTGGGCCGAGTACTAAAGCTCAGTCCCATGAAAATCCTTGAAGCAGAAATGTGAAATTTCTCCAGTGTCTCCTGGCTCTGAAAAGGAGAGAAAGCAATTCTGCGTAATCTTGTTAGACTAATGCTGTTATTTTTAATGAACCATTTCAGGCTGTGAAGTAAGAAGGGGAAAAAGGATAAAACTTCCCGCTTCTGCTAGCTCTTTTTCTCTCAGAAAAGAGAACTTTGGCACAAGCGCCAGACATTTGCTAGGAATTAGATGCTGACAGTGAGCATCGGAATGTCCCGGTTTTCCTGCCTGTGAAAAAGGAAAATGCTCTCTCTGTTGTAGGAATGTTAAGAGGATAAATACATCGATATTAGCGCAATTCTTCAAATGTTTACCTCCTGGTCTCTCAAGGTGTTAGCGCGCTGTGTCTGCACCAGCTCCTGGGCAGGTCACAGAAAAGCGGCTCTACGTCCTGGGGACATGCGTGGGAAGCACAGAGCGTGGCTGTGCCCGCGGGAGTTGTGTTCCTACCCCATCCCAGGCCAGTGCTAACGCTGAGTACCCTACTGTGGTATGTGGGAGAAGAGAGGGATTTAGCTTTGTGAAATAATACCGTACTTCCAGAGTGAACTTTTCAGTGAAGTAATTTATATGTCTCATTTAAGCTGTTCTCGTCAGCTTCGTGCCTGAGAAGCCTGTCTGCGTTTTTTTCTAATAGTCAATAGGAGTTCTTAAATGACAATCTGGGTAATAGTGACTATTATGAGAAGATTAAGGCAGCCAAATTGAGTACACTCTAGAGAGACTTTTGATCCCAGCTTTACGTACTTCTTTCCATACAAAACTCTAACAGCAGACCTTTTAAGAAGCGCTGGTAGTGTGTTTTGAAAGGGGGGGTCTGAAATAGCACTGCAGCTCTCAGCCACAGTTACTCTGCTAACTCCTCATTCTGATGCTGTATCGCCAAATATCATCAAAAATGCGATGGTGAGCAGCGAGTCCCTCCCGACCTTGCTCCTGGGGGCCTTCCTGTGGCTCCTCGGCTGCCCCGCTCCCCCCGGGACCCGCTGCCCAGGCTCCGCTGCACCCAGTGGGAGGGGGGGAAACAATGAGATTTCTTTAATTTCTGGTGGCCTGAAAGCTCTGATTTAGAGAGAAACAGACTCAAACGGATTCCTGATGTGGAAAAAAATGTGTTTAGTGCTACCAGTTACTAACGTAATAAATGCCACAGCTAGATTGTGTTTTACTTAAAGCATAAAACTAGGGTGGAAACGCCTAACTGGGCATTGAAAATTGACCCCTCTACCTCCAGCAATGACTCTATGGAAACCCCCTGGGTTTGAACCCCCACGACTTGCTAAATGACAAAGGTTATATGTATTGATTAAAATAGATATTTATATATTTGTAGCACGTGATCTCGACTGCTTACAAAACTTTGAAAGGAGAAACAAGACAAACCATAAATCACTGATATGTTCATTGTTATATAGATAAAACTACTCATTAGTAAAAGATGATGCCAGTTGATGTGCCGGCTGTCACGTAAGTAGCCTCTGACACTACGGAGGAAGCTCCCGCTGCGGTGCTGAGCCCACGGCTGCCCCCCAGGCTGTCACGCGCTGCCCCTCTGCCATGCTGCCGCAGGAATTTGGCCGATGCCTTGGGGGCAGTCCAGGAAAGGACAAGGACAGCTCTTTGGGTGAGCGCTGGGTCGTAGCTACGTTTCTGGGCCAAACTTTGTCTTGGTTAACTTGTGTTGGCCTGATGGGCTGCTCAGGCTATCTGCGCTGGCAGCCGGTACATCTGAAATGCCGTTATTTTGGTTGGCACAGGGAATATTTAGTTCAGATAGCTGTTGAAAGGATTGCTTTGACAGGGACTTTGTATCATCCCGTCTCAAGAGTTAGTACTTCATGGTGGGATTCTTTTTGTTCTAAAATGCTCAACATCAGACTAATTTTAGTCATGTAGAAATCAATAAATTACTGCCAGCTTTAACATAAGGGCAGAGTGAGGTCAATGTTAAATGTTTTTGAACAGTCTTACTCGTGGTATTCAGGCTCTTCTCCTTTTTAGCTGGGAATGGCGTGATGAGAAACTTTCCACTGCTTTAAATCTTAAGGAATCTCTGAAAATATTTAGAAACAATCAATTCAAAATGTTCTATGGTTTTGGTTTTTTTTTTTTTGAAGTACAGTATGTTCTTTTGCAGATTTTCATCCAATCTACATGCTTGTGTTCCAGAGGCTTGTTTCCATGGTGTACATGTATTTCTATCCCAGAGTATGTCCCGTGACACATAACATATGAGAGGCAGATCTTGGTGTGTTTTGTTTTCAGAGCAAGCTCTAAAGGGCAGCTGAAGATGAGCCGTTTGTCTGTCGGCGCACGGAAAAAACCAGCAGTTCTGTAAGGAGCGCTGGAGCACCACGTTGGAACAAGCACTTTTTACGTTATTAAGTTGTGCGCAACCAGCTGGGAACTATGTAAAACCCCACTTAAATATTTTCTTTGTCTCAACAGTGCATATGAAAATAAGTAGCTTTTGGAGATTTGCTTCGTGTCAGGCTACTCCACCTCCTGCTAAGCTTTTCCATGCGTTTCTCTCTGCTAACAGAACAGGGCAACAAGCTCACAGAAATGCAGGTTGGTACCTACTGGTATGTGAATTTAAGTGAATATTTGAGAGGGTTGGGAGGAGGGTATATGTTCCCTGTTTTGGTGTTCTGTGTACAATAACAAGTTGTAACTTGGCAGTTCAGCAAAATAAACCAGTTTAGTACTGCCGCACCAAAGTCCAAAGCGCCAATAAACCAGCGGGAAGCATTTCTTGGAGAAGGATAACTGTCCTCGCTCTGCAGGAGCCCGGGGTTTAAATCTGCTCCCTGGGACGCGTCGTGCTCGAGCAGGCGGGAGCCTTTTGCCTGACCAGATCCTCCCACAGCCCGGTACAGCTGGAGGGGTGGGAGATGCTTCCCAGTGCCTATCCCCTCGTCAGGAGAGCCGTGTCCCACGGGGAAAATGCTTGCCAATAACCACGCTCTTTTAGCCACTGAGGCTCTGCCGGACAGAGCTCCCACTGAAATGTCCTGTGCTGCGTCTAACCAAGGACTGTCCCTCCCTGGGGTGAGACCCCGGCTGAGACGGTCCCCAGCTCTGTCCTTGCCCTCCCGTTGAGTCTCTCCGGGCCACCGCCAAGCAGAGGCACTGCGGGACGGCTCTGCCAAACGCTGCCCGTGAGACGGCGCGACCCACGGCCCCGAGCTCGCCCCTCCTGCAGGATAAGGGGTAATTTGGCCATGCTGCCTAGGAAGGTGCATGCTCTATCTTTTGGTATGATGGAGAAGGATTCGGGTAAAAGCACAGGTTTTCAATTTTTTTCTTTATACAGTGCTTTTACTGTGGAAATAGTTAAAGTTGCTTTTTAATCAGCAGCAGCCTGTGTGGATGGTGCTCGGCCATAAACTCATTGCCTTTTGCGATTCATCAGTCTACCAAAATAAAAAATAAACATGTTGCTGTAGTAATGAAACCCTCGTGTCTGTTCTGGGGACGATGAGTTCATTGCCAACCAATAAGCTCATGTCAGAAAGTGTGTGAACCTGGGACGAGATCTGGAGAATGCATAAGGGAAGAGAAAGAACAGAATATTGAAAAAGAACCATATGAGATTGGTACATTAAATTTTCACAGCTTGCAGAGAAGGCAGAAAAAATGGATTCCTTAAGGTGAAAAGAATGGGTGCTTAATTGGCAATGAAATTATTCTGTAAATTCTAGCACTTTTGGCAAGTGTCAGACAGTAATCAGATCCATTCAAGTATGTAACTTCAGAGAGTCATAATGCATAAGGCCAGCAGAGACTGTTATGAGCGTTTCTTCTGACCTTCTCCGTCGTGGGTCATGGAGTGCCTCTTCATATATATATATGTGAATTACTGAGTGCCAGTTCATGGAGCTTGGCTTTATTTTATCTGATTCAAAAATCAGACTACCACAAATTAGGAGTAAGACCACGGAAATTACACTGCTACAAAAAACTCATCTTGCAGGAAAAATCAGGCATGTGTGCGCATGGGTTTCGGATAACTGCACATTTGAGTCACCAGCAGCTACAGAAGTCAAGTGCTTAAACCAAACCTGTGAAATGAAGGAGGCAAAGTGAGGCATTATTGTTCTGCAGACTAATACATAAAATAGTTAAGTGTATGCATTGTGTGCCTGCGTGTGTAAAAAATCTCTGCTACGACAAACTTAATCAGCAGGAATATTGGGAACCGTGCACGGAGCAGAGTGCCTGCAAGGGGACTGACATCGTTTGGTGCGCACCGTGTGCCATGGGCACTACCGGCGAGCGGCGGCGGAGCCTTGGTGCGGGTCTTGGTAAGTGCCTGGCTTCTGAAATTCGGATTGCACCCAGACAGTGCAATCTGGTTTGCAGTTTTATCCTACGTGACTTTGGCTGTGTGCTAAGTTCCCCCAAACTGCCTGGCAGTTATTAAACCTTCTGAAACCCCGTCAGCAGTACTCAGCCACGATCACCTGCCATATTTTGATTTTCATCCATAAGACCATGTATTTTTAGCTTGGGTTTTGCGATGTCCCCTCTGTGGAAATCAAAGAGCCGGGTCTGGCCGTGCCCAGGACAGCGGCGATGGCGATGATGCCTATTTCCATGGCAACCCATCGCAGCCCTGTGCTCGCTGAGCAGAAGGTCGTTCCCATAGCAAAGGGCTGACGTGCACCTGTACGGAGAGACACAAACAGCGACGGGGAGGCGGGGGAGCAGGTTAACTGCAGAAGTGGCTGCCCAGGGAGGTGGTGGAGTCTCCGTCTCTGGAGACATCCCAAACCCGCCTGGAGGCGTTCCTGTGCCCCCTGCTCTGGGTGACCCTGCTCTGGCAGGGGGTGGGACTGGGGGATCTCCAGAGGGTCCTGCCAACCCTGTGATTCAATGAAGGGAAGTATGGTAGGGACTGTTTCTCCAAATCTCATTGGCACAGTGGCTTAGGTGTTTTTTAAATGAACGTCTTCTGGAAGATACGGGTGAAGACTAGCATATGGGATCCTATCTCATTTGTCACCCGAGCAAACAACCCATCACCGCGGTTGAGAATTGTATGGCATCCACGGGCTGTCCGTGGGAGATCAAAGGCCACGAGGAACGCACCGAAATCGGTGCACGGAAAGCACTGCCGTCCCCAGCTGCTTCGGGGATGTCTCTGCTACAAGGCGACTTCCACGGTTGCATTAAAAAGGGGGGGGGATCTGAAAATGCCCAATAGATGATGCATTTGGTGCTGAAAAATTAGTTAATAGTCACCCATAGGATTTTAAATTTTCCCGAGGTGTTTAATGAGAAAATGAAACTGAATGTATTCCAGGCGTGACAGGACGAGTTCACCGCTTCACAAGGCCCCTCGGGCTCAGCGGGGAGCTCCTGCCCCGGGGGGCGCCGTGTCCCCCGG
>VXBO01012131.1:970013-1036206 GCA_013400135.1 Rhinoptilus africanus | reverse complement strand
CGGGCTGCCCTGGGGCGGGGGATTTACTAACCCTGTGCGGGGACACCGGCGGCAGCGGGTGAGAGAGCCGGCCGCGTACCGTGCCCCACCGCCGGCCGCTCGGTGACCGCGGCTTCCCGTTGCAGGCAGTGGACGACCTGTTGCGGTGCGGGATATGCTTTGATTACTTCAGCATCGCCATGATCATCCCTCAGTGTTCCCATAACTGTAAGTACGGCGGAGGGAGCGCGGCTGCTCGGCGCGCTGGCAGCGCTGCCCACGCATTGCTTGCGGGACTTGTCCCATCCCGCGCTTGCTCTGGGAGTACTGACCACGTAGTGCTGACCGCAAGACTGGTCCGTCCTTTTCGTTGGAAGTCTGTGCCTCCTGTCCCATCATTAATGTATCTTCATAGAATCCTAGGGTTGGCAGGGCCCTCTGGAGATCCCCCAGTCCCACCCCCTGCCAGAGCAGGGTCACCCAGAGCAGGGGGCACAGGAATGCCTCCAGGCGGGTTTGGGATGTCTCCAGAGACGGAGACTCCACCACCTCCCTGGGCAGCCTGGGCCAGGGCTCTGCCACCCTCAAGGGAAAGAAGTTCCTCCCCAAAACTAGAAGGAACTTCCTGTGCTCAAGTTTGTGCCCGTTCCCTCTTGTCCTGTCCCTGGGCACCACGGAAAAGAGCCTGGCCCCATCCTCCTGACACCTACCCTTTAAGTATTTATAAGCATTGATAAGATCCCCCCTCAGCCGTCTTTTTTCTAAAGAGACCCCTTTGTGTATCTTTATATATCTTCTGGAGGGTCAGTTCAATACATCACTATTGACTTGGTGGTTGCAGTTTAAAGTTACTTGAGTTGTAATAGAAATTGCACAGAAACAGCAGTCTTAATAAAAACTGCTTGAGTAGGAGCCAAGGTAAGTCGGTCAATAAAGGGGCGGTGAGGTCGTTCTTCCTTCTGTCCTGTGACTTTGTGGAATTTAGAATTAACGTATTTCATGCAAGTGCAGCTTGCCCTACGTTCCAGGGAGTACACGGGTGGCTGTGATGAGAGTGTGTCGTGGCCTGTGACTCCGTTTAAGCCTGAGTTGTCATTCAGTTGGCACATTAAGGCGTGTAGGGCTGAAGAATGTGCACTCAAAGAAATTTTGAGTGAATGGTTTGGTCTTCATACATCTTTCCCAGGAAATGCAAAATTGGAGAATGACCTTGTGGGGGCCCTATGGGCTGGCTTGCACCTTAGCTGAATGACAGAAAACTATTGAAAGATGTCTTCAAAAGGGTTTTCTCCTTTAGACTTTCAGAGACAAGTCATCATTTGACCGTTTATTATTCACTGGCATGTAGAGCAGAAGTTACCAATACTTTATTTCAATTAGAGAACATGTAGCTTCTCTACTCGTGGCTTAGCCAGTGAGGCCGTTTGCCTCTGAGGAGCTCTTTTGGATGAAAGCTGATAAGCAGCCAGCAACCTTTCCTTGTGCAGTTACGGTCGCAACCTTCTGACAACACAAACACATGTTGTCTGGATTAACGCACTTGAATGCCACCTATTCCTACATTTCTTCATCTAACTATCTTTCGTAACATCTTGAGGGCAGAACAAAATGTAAAGCTGTATGGCAGAGATCATTAAGTGTTATGAGCTAAAATTTTCCGCGCTGCTTTGTCTGCCTTAGGCTGATATCTGCTGGAACGTGGCAGCGGAGTGGTTTACTGAAAGTCAGATTAGGGGGAAGTACATTGCCTTTTCTCACGTTAAAATAAATGCTTATAATTGTTTTGTTCAGAAACTATAGCAGTCCTCTTCCTTACATTAAGGAGGACATTGTAGTTTGGCAATGAAATGTAGTTTGGCTTGTCAGAACTATCACCATTGAAAACAGCCTATTTATGGTGGGGCGCACTGGAAATTCTCTAGAGTAGCCAGTGTTCCAGCCCGCCTGTGACACAGCTGAGTTTAGAGGCCCTTAACTTCAGAAACAATCTGTCTCCCTTCTTTTTGTATCAGATTACACATTTAATTTCCCCACACACATTGCAGCAACCCTAAGTTTTATACAGTGAATCAAGCTTTCTTGAAGTATTTTCTACTCGATTGTCTTTGTGTTCTTCGGATTGTATCTCTAGATACAGAATAGATACGCCATTCACGCTTCTTTCGCATACTAAAAGCGTCTGAAGATGAAATCTCCTGTGATATGGACATCTCACTGGGGACAAGGGAATTGTGGCCCTGAGATTTCTGATGCTTTCAGTCCAAGAAGACAAACTCATTCTATTCAAGCCAAGATAGTGTAAGAAGTTTATCACTGACAGATCTGCTTTCCGTGGGCACAGCCGCTGGCATGGGGGTGTTCATGTGCTGCTCTCCTGAGGAGCCCAGGCAGCTGGGGCCAGCCAGGGCTGGTGGCAGGCAGTGGTTGAGGGTCTCTCAGCTCTGCGTTTGGCTGCCTCCGCCGCTGGGGCTAGTCCCTGTGAAGCAGCAGCTGGAGTGGGAGCCTTTACCCCAGGCACAGCTCGGCACGAGCGCAGCCCTGCAGCCCTGCTCTGGGCCAGCGTAGCTTGGAAGGTGGGCAGGGGAACCTGGGTCTGTTTGACTTGTTCATAGAAACCAGCTGGAGCTGTCGGGGGGAGCTCTTTTTTGTCATCTGGGATTTTCCGTTCTTTAAATCTGTATTGAAATGACTACTATGCTTCCAGCTAAGCAGGTTTCAGAATTGCTTGCTCACTTATAAAACCAACTATGGTCTTCGATGTGTGATGTGTAAATTGTGGCATTACTAGCTTTTCTTGTGCCAAGCTTGTTTTATTCCTCTTTCTTCTCACAACCTTGCTGCTTCCAGTTTAAACTCAATAGAGATTGCTATTTGCTGGCAGTGATTTTTATGCTTTCACTCTGTCATTGTCATTAAGCCTCCAGTACTGGTTCTCAGATTAAATTCATACTTTGGGATTTTCTTTTCTCTCTACTGAAATACAGTGCTGTGGATGAGTCTTATAATTAGTTTGGTAGGTGGGGTTTTACAGGTGAGTATGGTCTGTCTGTGCAGATGGAAGTGAACTTTGTGGCACCAGTTAATTCTTGGTGATTGTGCCATCTACAGTAGACAGAGATTGATTTGTTCCCCCAGGGACGGCAGGCTGAGCCCTGGGCTGCAGTGGGGCTGTTTCTCCCGTAGGAAGAGGAGGCGAGTGGGAGAGAAGGGACTGGGGACAGAGAATTGTGAGGCTGTTGTCTTCTCTGCACGGCCCAGAGCCAGCCCTAGGCACAAACATTAAGGCTAAGAGCTTATGTGATTTATCATCCCTGAACATGCTTCAGCTGCCCTGTCTCGAGCAGCGATGGCTGTGGACATCCATCAGTCCCATCGCCTACTGAAGGTGACTGGCTGTCGGATGTTGACAGGCTAGATGTGCAAGGTGATTCATATTCATCCAGTTAAAGTTTATTTCCTTTTTTTTTTACGTATTTCTTCCCCCATATCACATCTTACTATATCATGTAATTTTTGAGTATTTAGATAGATTTGCAGTTTTAAGTGTTGAATTATGCTCCTGCATTAATGCTCCTGCTGCTTTTCAGACTCCTTCATAGAGGGTCTTTGACATATATCTGTTATGTACCTGTTGCCAAGTGTGATAAGTGCTGGGACTCTGACCAGTAATGATCTACTAAGTGAATGTCTGTTTGCTGGACAGTGATGAAACTTTTTCTGTCTTGAAGTGGTTATGAAAGCTCATAGATAAGTGGAGAAAGTAGAATAACTTCAGGAATTTACTCCAACAAAATGAAGCTCACGGTATATTTCACTAAAGAGGCTATTGAAGCATCCTGAAAGGGGGCTCCAGGAAAGCTGGGGAGGGACTTGTGATCAGGGAGTGGAGCGACAGGAGGAGGGGGAACAGGTTTAAACTGAAAGAAGGGAGATTTAGATTGGATTTTAGGAAGAAATTCTTTGCTGTGAGGGGGGTGAGCCCCTGGCCCAGGTTGCCCAGAGAAGCTGTGGCTGCCCCATCCCTGGAGGGGTTCAAGGCCAGGTTGGACGGGGCTTGGAGCAGCCTGGGCTGGTGGGAGGTGTCCCTGCCCAGGGCAGGGGGGGGCACTGGGGGGGCTTTAAGGTCCCTTCCTGCCCAAACCATTCTGTGATACAACTTGCTTTTCCTGGGAAACACTTAAGCCATCTCTCAGTGTTCCAGTGCTGTTTCCCATTCATTTTAGCCTTCTCCCTCAACAACAGGTTGGTATTGTTTTAGAAAGGGAAAGAAACACCTGGGAAAAAGAGGGGATAGAAAGTGTGTCTGGGACTATGCAGGAAGATGAAAATGATCCTACAATAACCATGTCAAAAAATCCAACCCAGTACTGGGGAGTGAGCAGTGCAAGCACACTGCTTTTCGTGGTGGTAGCAGACTAAGGTTTTCTTGTCTTGCATTAAAGAAACAAATGTAAACGTCTACTGAGATTAAATGTTGAAAGATGCTTGCATGAAATACGGTTTGGTTTTTTTTTTTTTTTTGCTACAATGGTAATCTTTAATTCTATGGAAAAACTATGTATTTTCAATATTTGTGTGTTGTGGAATAGTTTGCATATATTGCACAAAAAGAAAATATACTAGTAAGGATGCCAAAGTGCATTTGGAAGAATGCCTTTTAAAAATTATGTCTTTCCTTTTTCCAGATTGTTCACTTTGTATACGCAAGTTTTTGTCCTACAAAACTCAGTGTCCAACATGCTGTGTGGTAAGTGGTTTTCTTTTCCTCAGCTTGGTTTTTTGTTTGTTTTTTTGGCAGATTTCAGGAGCTCTTCCCTTTGGACTATGCTAAATAATTCTGGTCATGTATTACCACCTTTCTTTTTGGTGAGCAGCTCTTTAGGCGAAGTGTGGTGCTCTTACAACTGGAATTCTCTTGTCTCAGACCTACTCTTCTGTCAGCAGAGGCAGAAGCAGATGGAAGATCAAACCTGCATTTTGGCTCAGAGCTGTGTATACAATCTGTCGCAAAAGATTTAACATTGCCTTTTAATTTGTTAAAACACACCATCATTTAAAACATGAGTATTGAAATTTAAGCACATAAATTTTCCGTGATTAAGTGGCTTTACTTCATTTTTCAAGGAGTTTTTAGAAGTGTCTGTAGACCACCTAGTCCTAAAACTCACTGATTGTACTGGGAAACCTTTCTGGGGATTAGAGGACCGTGTTACGCACCAGGGAGAGGAGGTGTTTGCCGTGAGAATTAGGTTAAGCGTGAAAAGCACTAGAGGCAGGTTTGGCCTGTGCTGCAGGTGGGTAATTATTACAGCCTGACTTGAGGGCCTTTTTTGATTAAGGAACACAGAATGCAGTTTATTCTGAGCCTTAATCTAACTTTTCATCTTAAGCCCATTGGGCTTTATTGAACTCCTAAAAATGGTAGGCTGCCTAAAACCAATGAAATGATACTTCAGGAATATTGGCAAAATAGAAGTAATAGTATTCTGTGTTTCTAAAGCATGAACCGGTCTAGACTTTTCAAGTCTGGAAAAAAAATCTGTTTGTAGCTTTTCCAGTTTTTAGACATTCAAACAAGTGCAGACTACTTGATGGAGTACATCTTATTACTGCCTTCTTAAAAATCACAGGTATTGATATGAGGAAGACTAATAAAAGCTTTGTAAAATAGAGCAGAGAGAGACAGTCAGAGATAAAAATCAGAAATTGTTTAAAAAGAATGAATTGAATGCACAAAGCCATCTCATAATTCATATTTTCATTCCATAATCAGAAGATTAACATTTCCCCTCATCCGTTTTTATGCCTTTTTGCTTGAGGTCCTTATCACATTCATGGGATCCTTGGTTTGGTTTTCAAGATAATTAGAACTGGGCTACAATAAAGCGTTGTGGGAGCCTGGGTAGGCTGGATTTTGTTGCTTTAGCTTTATGCTTCATTTTCATCTATTACCTACCGTTTTCCAGACTTACAGTTCTCAGGCAGTTATTTTAGTTTGAGATATTTTTCAGGAAAAAATGTTTTTCAAGAAAAAAGATGTATGCATCTGCATTCACATAGCAATTTAGCAGGGGGTAGCCGAGCCTTTGATCCAAAAAACAAGTTATTGATTACTTGAATGTTTTCTGGGTACTTGTTGTTTTCACTGCATTTGAATGTCTGTGTTGGTTTTTTTTTCCTTTTCTTTTTCTAATAGGCAGTCTCTGAATCAGACCTGAAAAACAACCGGACGTTAGATGAACTAGTGAAGAGCTTTAATTCTGCAAGGTATACTGTAATTTTATGATTAGTCTCTCTGGTTTGGCAGCTGGCAAGGCAGGTGGGACTGACTGTGTGTGAGCAGGCTAGGAGTCCTTGTAGAGGAGCAGAGCGAGGACTGAGCGGGGAAAGAAATCTGTGGTGTCACAGAAACGTTGTCAAAGACAAATGTTTATGCTTTTCTGGCTGGAGGTTACTGTCCACTCAGGTGATGTGTGGAGGTTGTGTGAGCTTATTTTGGTTTTGCTTCTGGTTAGCTGCTGTGTGAGTTACAGCCTCTTCCAACACGTAGGAAGTCAAGCAGATGTGTCAGGATTCTACGGGGAAAATAATGGGGATAAAGATTTTCTTCTAAGATCCTTCCCATGTGTGCAGGGGAAATTCTGAACAGAAAGATTTTGTCCAGTGGAAATGGCTCACTTGCAAGAGAATTCTCTTGGTGAAGTCATTGGATGGGAAAAAGGTAGGTCCGGAGGAATGAGAAATGGTGGGTTTTCCTGGATAAGAGAAGTAATGGAGTAATGTGCTTTCACCTGGATTTCTTATCTACTTTCTGTTCGTTTTTAGTTCATTTTTGATCTTCTCATCCCTTTGAAAGACAGGAACAAGAGACTAAGCATGGCTTGGTAAACACCACAGTAGATATATGAGATTTCTTGTATTATCTGTCTGTTTTCTTTTGATTAGAAAGAAAGCAGCTCAGTGATTTGCTAGGTACTTTGTAGGTATTCCTATGTCTATGGGAGACAAATCCTCTTTTTCTCTGAAATGAACTTGGAGCCTGAAGTCAGTGAGATTCTTGCCTTCGTAAGTGATAGGAAGCATAGTTCAGTTGATGTCTTTGTTTCTTGACAGAGTTTCTCTGATGAAGATCTAATCTTCTGTATGACCACTATTAGATTGAATTGATTTTATTTGAAGAATTGAAATTCTACAGTTCCATTATTTTAGCTTTGGTGTTTCCTAGTGATAAATGGATTACTATTTTTTTTTTCTTTTTGGTAATGTCTAATTTTATAGGGAACAAGTAGTGCTGACTTGGATCCATTATGATATTGAATCTTAAACGTTAATTTTTTTTGACTGCTTTAATGGATCAGTATAAATCTTACCGGTCAGAGTAGTTTAATAATCTTTCCTTTTGTGACTTGGAGTTCAATCAATTTCTCAACATAAAGTTAGATCAATAAGACACAAACCATGGTGTCCTGTTCTGCGCTGGCTGGGGGGTGAGGTGAGGCAGAGCTAGTGCAGGGCTCTTTCTGGGTCGCGGTAAGCAAAGCTCAACAACAAATGCCGTGCTGAGATAACTGCTTTAATGAGACAGGCTCGTAAGAGGAATATAGACAGCGAGTAAATCTCATGTCGCTTCAGATGCTGGGCACCCTGTGTTCGTGCCTCTCGGCCTGGGGTTGCGTTTACTCTGCAGCTGATCCTGAGTTCGAGGGGAAGACTAGTCGCCTGGAGAGTCTTATGTGATGCAAGTATTGGTAAATCACAGAAGCACAGAACAGTTTAGGTTGGAAAGCACCTTAAAGCCCCCCCAGTGCCCCCCCCTGCCCTGGGCAGGGGCACCTCCCACCAGCCCAGGTTGCTCCAAGCCCCGTCCAACCTGGCCTTGAAAGCTCACAAGAGCGTTGTTGGTTTCTGCCCTGGCGATGTTGGAATGGGACAAATCTTCTGTCTCCCCCCTCCTTCCCCAGGTTTCCTTTTGGCCCTTCGCAAGCCAAATCCAAAGTCCAGGCATTGATTTTTGAAATGCGCTGAGCTCTTCAAGTCCATCCTGCCCTGACTTTGAGCCTCAGGTAGTTTAGCACTTATGAAAATTAGGCCTTAAATCTTTTCAGCATTTCACAAAATGCAAACACATTTCTTAAGTCAGGCCTGTAGGGAAAGAAAATGTTAATGCTGGTGGTACTTAACAAAGTAAAAGCTGTGCTCCAAGGTCAGTGTGTGCATGGAATGGAAATCATTCTAAATAGACCCGAGTGCTGATCCCATTTAGCTCAGCATTTAGCTTGGGCACAACTGTTTACAGAATTAGAGCCTTTGTGATCATCAGTGCTCAGTGAGTGAGTGCTGTGTTGGGAATCCTGCTTCCTCCCAGTAGAAGTGGTGGACTCTGACGTTTCTCAGGAAAAATAAGATGCTGTGCTGTTCGTTGTGGCCCATTAATGTTATATTCTGCGGGGAAGGGCAGAGGAGCGGTTTGAATAGGCTTTAGCAGGTCTGGATTCACGCGTCCCTGCCCTTGTGCTCCGAGGCTGCGGAGCAGTGCAGGAGCGAAGGGAGCGCCTTGCTGTGAGCGAGGCGGCTCCTGGCGGGGTGAGAGCAGCCTTTGCTCAGTGTTCGCTCCGCTGCTCCTGCCATGCTTTGCAGGCAGCGTTCCTCACTCGGGGCAGGTCAGGAGAGCAGGACGGGGAGCACTCTTTGTGCCATCTTTCCTTTACAAACAATATTTTTTATCAGTTGCAATGAGGCCAGTGTCTTCACAAACAGCAACTGTAAAGTTTTGGCGTTGTTTTGAAGTTAATTTCATTGTCCTCTAATAAAGAGATTATTTTGATGGAAATAGTCAGTTTCTGCATCACCTACTTAGAAAATTTAGCAATAGAAATTAAAATTATACTTGCATGAGTAGAAGACTATTCCTTGCTGAAAATGATCTGTGGGTTTTTTCATATATAGGGAAGAAAAATATGTTTTAACTTTCAGGTTTATATCTTAGTTTCCTAATCAGAGTTACTTGACAGCTAGTGAGTCAGACGAATAAAAACATCTACTCCGAGTGCTTGAGAGAGCAGGTACTGTCATTTCTAATACACTGATTAAACTTCCAGGAGGACTGCAGAAGGAATTTCAAGGAGAGAAATTGTCTTTTAGTACAGTTAGGACTGTCCTGTGTGAGCTGTTCCTGGGAAGATTCACAACCCCATCTCCTCCCCGGAATTTATTTATGTGGAAGCACTAGATTCCCACCTGCTTTCTCTGCTTCATAGCTGCTTCGGCAAGGGAGAAGTAAACAGACCATAAAACAGGAACCAGGATCTTGATAGAGGACACTGAAATTTTTTTGGTAGGTCTTGCAGATATGAAGAACAAAAAATGTTGTGAGATGTTTGTACTGTTCTTAAAGCATGCCTGGCAGAGAGAGTATGCTGTACACACTGTATGAAGATGACCATCCACTTTTAGTTAAACTACGAGAAGCGTAACTCCCTGTCCTAACCCAGGCCAGTGATTAAAGAGGCTGGATCTTGGAGGAGGATTTGGGTAGTGGATGTAACAGTACATGTTGGGACTCACTAACATCTTGTTGATTCATTTTTCAGCCTTTAAAAGTGCTGCTTCTTCTCTTAAACAGGTTTGTCAGCTGTGATGCATTTACTGCTTTTGTGCTGGGAAGGTAAAATTGTATCTGCTAAAACCTTTCAGAACTGATAGCACTCTGGGCTAAATTCTTAACAGTGTAATAGATAATGTTGAAAACCGCTTGCGAGAAACAGAGCTTTTTGAAAATTGTGCTGTCCTGAGGTTTACCAGTAGAATCAGGTTCTAGGTGACCTGGACAGCCTGGTGACGGCCGGGGGTGGACTTCTCCATCAACTGCAAGCTTTCTCTTGTCTCTGCTGTCTGCCTCTGGATGCCAGGTGAATCTTCCAGGGCAGTCACGCTTGTCCAGGTCACTCCAATCACAGCTAACAGAATTCCTGTGAATAAGGAGAAATTTGAGGAATTGGCTCTGGCGTTGAGGGAGGGGGGTGGCAGTTGATAAAGGTGCTGTGGGTGAGCCCAGGGCTGCGTGAGGAGTTGCCTGGGTGCTCTGGCTCTTCCCTCCCTGGGGTGCTGGGGTGTGGGGTGCCGCCCCGTGGGGTGTGGGTCTGTCAGGGCCACTAGATGTCATCACGCAGCCAGTGAAGCCACTTAGCCGGCCCAAAATACCTCATTCTGGGAAAAGCCAGTCTGGGACTTTTCTCTCCTCTTTTGAATTTAGTACGAGCATTTTCTGTGTTTTTTCCCACCAAAAAAAAAAAAAGGCATACAGAGATTTAATGCATGTTCTGAAATCAAGTTTTAATATTCTTGTCCTCCTGTTCTTTCCATTGATTCTGTGCCAATGTCAGTTCCCTTCAGAAAGTCTATTCATAAGTCTTAATCCTTTAATACAAGGAAAAACTTTGTATGATTATTTGTAGACCAATGGTGTAATTAAAGCAACCTTTATTAACAGCCTCTTGTTAGTATAGGTTTTGGTTTTTATATTGTTTTTCCAGGTTCTCTCTCTCTCTTTGTTTTATATCAGACCGTATTTTATTGAGACAGCAGGTATTGCAGGATCTGGAATTTCTGTTCAGCTGATTTCTCCGTTCTGTCTGCTTTCATCCAAGTATTAACAAGTTGCGTTTGAAGCGAGATAGTCTGTGTTGTCAGCTCTGGGGCAGCCCTCCCGAGTTCAGAAGCCTGTCCTTTCGTACAGGGCTCACTGCAAAAATGCCCAGCTTTGCACTCTTGAGCCTTCTGCTGCGTGGCTGCCGCCTGCTTCTGCCGGCTGTCCCTTCGGCCCGCATGGGAATTGCTCAGCTGCCCCTCACTGGGGTCTCTGTCTGGCTCAGGAGCAGTCCCTGTGTTTGGAGGGACAAATCAGACTGCCGAAGTCTCTGCTTCAGGGAATTTGAGGTACTATAAGCTATACTGTCATGATACTTCCCGAGAAAGAAATGTTAAGCAAAAGATACGCTGCTGAAAAGATAAACTGATGCAACGTTTGACTTTTAGGAGTGTTGTCAGCTAGTATGAACACATGGGGAAATCCATTTTAGCTAGTGAATACATGTTGTAGAAAAATAAACAGATGTAATTGGTAGTTACAAATAGCAGAACGTGTTACTTTGACAAGAGGAGGAGCTCTCAAAAGCAAAAGAAAATACACTGAAAAGATCAGGGAGATCAGTTGCGTTCTCTAGGTGAAGGCAATGAATATAGCCAACTGCCTAATTGTTCAGATATTTTTGCCTTTTGGGGCTGTATTGTTCTTTATTTTATGGGAAAACTAAACTGTGATATGATGCCAGATGACTGCATTTATGGAACTGCTTTATGTTTCCCGAGCCATGCAGATTTTATCTTGCTGTATCATAGGATGCTGGGCTTTTGTGTAAAATTGGTTTCTTAACAGCCAAAAGAATTGTGTGCCAACTTTGATTAGCTACTTCAGTGGAAGGCTGCCTGTATGAAAACCTGGGGAGCCTGAAGAAATTGTTGGTTTTTTTTTTTTACATAACCAAAAGATAAATTCCTTGTTCAAAAAGGGGGGAAAAAAAATTAAAAAGTACATCTTTGGTTGAACATCCATCTGCATCTTTTGAATTCTGTGCATTTATCTGCAGTAAAATGTGATGCTTTGCCTGCTGATTGTTGCTGCTAGTGGCCGTGCTGAGTAGATCTCGCTGTCAGACCCTTCTGATGCTTCTGGATGAAATGCACCCCTCGTAACCGGCAGCTGTGGAGCAGGAGCAGGGCTGCCTGAAGGCGCTCAGTTTATGTTCCCAGTAACTTGCTCCTGAGCTCCCCGTCCAGTTGATCCTGCGCCAACAGTAGCTCGACCACTCCGTGTCTGTGTCAGCCGGGGAATTAACCTTCTTCAAAACTTCCAGTCCATATCTAGGCATAAGCAGACAGACAAACATAGTTTTGCTGCCACACTTAATTGCACTTGTTTGCACAGCAGAAAGTTAGTGTCTTGGGACAGGGCAAATGTGAATTGCCACTGACGGATGTGGTCATTGCATCCAGTAATCCAGGAAACTCCACACTGGGCTTCTGAATCCAGCCTGACTGTAACCACGGTAGTGTTAGGTGTGCTGAGCTGGATGTTCTGCTTGTTCACCAGGAACCTGACTTAAACGAGTATCATTGTGGGGTCACCTGGTGACTTACGTATCTTTGAAAAACAAGGTGATGTATATAGACAGTTCTCAGTTAGTTGCTCTTCTCAGACATGAGGAATCTTTATTTTAAAAGACTGCAGAGTTTTCCAAGTAGTTACCCAATGCTCAACAATCTTCAGCGCAGCATGGATTGGGGGGGTGG
This sequence comes from Rhinoptilus africanus, assembly GCA_013400135.1. NCBI lineage: Eukaryota > Metazoa > Chordata > Aves > Charadriiformes > Glareolidae > Rhinoptilus > Rhinoptilus africanus. The sequence goes on along the minus strand of VXBO01012131.1, from coordinate 1,023,879 downwards.
AGGCACGTGAGGTATACTATGCCTTTGGGTGTAGGGGCTCTTAGACTCCTCAGCATCCCCAAAAGCTATCCCTGTTTCCATCTCTCCCTCTTCTGTTATCTTGCTCTAAAGAGAAGTGACGGGAAGGTCCTCTCTACCCCACTTAGCAAGTGGGGACAGAGTATCTCTAAGAGGTGAACTCATCTCCTCCAGTCGTTAGGGAGATGCTCCTTTCCCTGGAAGATTTTCCATTTTTTGTGAGCAGTCCTAGTTTTTCAGACCTTGTAGATGGTATTTTTTTTTCTAAAATTGATTTTTATTTTTTTTTTGGGTAGGACTCCTGACGATGCAGCAGGCAGGGGCTTGGCAGGTGGTGGTTGTGCGAACAGTAGCGAGACCCTGGGCAGGCTTGGCACTTTCGGAGAGCCCGACAAGGGGAGGGTGTGCAGGCTGCCCAGGGATGCTGGAGCAGTGAATTAAAGGCGAATAAGCTAATGACTGCATGTGTACTTCTGCTGGCTGGTTTTAGGTGGATGTTACTGATTTTGTTGTGACCCTCAGGATGTGGAGGACTCTTGTCAAAGTAGCAGTGGGTGAGACTGGGACGCGTTGGTGTCAGCTGGGAAAGCCTTCCCTCCACCTGCGGTGACACAGGCGTGAAAGCGAGCCCCGAGGCACGCGGGCAGGCTAGCTGCTGCGTCGCTATGCAGTCTCCCTGCCAAGTATGCAGCCTCTGGCTTAATTTATGTTAGATTGATCTGTATAAAATACGTGGTAAAATAAACAGGGTTCTGCAGAAAGCCCTGGGGCGAGGGTAGGAATAAACCATGTCTCTAAGATCTTAAGCCATTGCCTGAGTAAAACAAGTGTGACTTTATAATGTATTCTTCATATTAGCTCAAAGCTAAAAGTAATAATGAGACAGACAGGAGAACGAGCCTTCTGCGGCTACTGTGTTCCTACCGATAAAATACAAGTTTATTTCTTTGAAGAGAGACTTCTGTTTAACTCACCTCTGAACGTTTGCTATTGCTGTGGATGGTAGAGCGTACAGGTGGGGTTAAGGCACGCACAGATGGGTATGAGTTCCAGTGGAGACTGAAGGGGGCTGTTGTTGAGGGCAGTTATGTTTTCCCTTTAATTGAGATGAGAAAAGGATGGAGGGTTTGTGCTCTTTGGTTGATCACTGATGAAAGGTGACTAATAGTTCGGGTTGCCTGGCACTAAGTCTCAAGAGCTGGTGAGCACGCGATTATCTCCTGGTGGAGTTCTCTTCAGCGGGGTGGCAGTGAGCAGCTCTGCTGAGGAGACCCACGGGGAGGTGGGACAGGAGGAACACGGCAGCGCTTTCCGCGAAGCTCTGCTTTCGGGAGCCTCTGTGATGCGGTACTTGAAGTACTCTGGCTTGAAAATGGTCCCCTACCATCTTCAAGTAAGGGGGAGAACCTTTTGTTCTTTACTCTGTTCCATTTGATGTTCCAGAGGCACTTCCAAAATGTAATTTATTTTGTTTGAAGATCAGGAAGATTCTGTAGAGCCCGGTGAGGCTCAGCGGGTGTGCTCCGGCTCCTGGGTGGTGTGGGCTCTCCAAGCGCTGCATGCGAGCGAGGGGGAGAGGGAGGAAGGAAAGGAGGAAAAGCTCCATCTGTTTTCATTCTGCTTTCTTCTCAAAGAACAAGCTAATACTGTCCAACGTACCTAACCGCGTCTTGTTTTCTGGATGCTTCTAGACAACAGCTCTTCCAGTTGGTCTCGGATACTCCACTGATTTCATCTCCGTTGGCCTGTAGCAGGCACTCAGCTGGCAAAAGCCACAGTAAGAGCCCTGTTTCTTGTCCAGTTTTAAAAGAGGAGGTGCCAATGATTGACAGATTCCTGAAAAAGGAAAAAGTCTGTACCTCAACAAAGGCGGATGGCCTGGCAGGAACAGATCGGAAGGTTTTCAAAACTGAGGAAAACCATAACCTTTACAGCAGTCCTGCAGAGGTTGATGGTAAAGACAATGAAGTGGGATCACGAGAGAATCCCGAGTGCACCAAAAGTCATGAAAAGCCTTCTACGTCTGTGGTTAAAGGAGTCAAGAAAGGTGAGATGCTTAATTTTTGGTTTTGTCCTGTTCTCTTCCCCAAGTCCGTGGCTGTGGTTGGCTGTATGCACTGGAGTCCCTTCAGTCCGTGGCACTCCTCTCATCTCTGTCCCGTTCTGATCGGCCTTGGCACGTTCAGCTGCTTCCCGCTGAACTGGGCAATGCTTCATTCAGATACTGCTTTGGTGGGACAGCTCTGCTACAAGCGTATGCTTGATGAGGGAGCCTGGGCTGATGCCAAGTAATTAAATGGAGTTCGGCACTTACAGATTCCTTTGCTTTGAGTAACAACTCTGAAAAACAATAGTTGCACAACAGGCTTACTCAGTAAAAAATGAAATCATTCTCTCTTCTCCTTGCCCTTAATGACTAGACAGACAACGTCGACATTCATCCTGCTCTCATGCTCTTTAATAACCAGAAGCAAGGTATTTTATAACGTGTTTGTTATTTGAGGGGTGCACCCATAATCAAAATGATCGTGGTTTCAGTTTTTGTTAATATTCCTATTCATACACTCTCCAGAAGAAAGTAATCTGCTTTATTCCTCTGTAACTCTACAGTGTAATAATTAATTTATTCTGAAGCCTGAAAATGCCCATTTATACTAATCAGCTACAAGGAAATGACAGAATCCTCTTAGTTTTGGCATGGTAGCAGCCATCCTGTTGATCCAATTAAAAGGCGAAATTAAAATAAAAGACAATACAACACTGTAGAACAACACTGATTCTTACGAGTTCATATTTATCTGTTCTTTTGATTAACAATTTATTCAGCTGGAACTCTGAAGTTCATATTTATTCATTAGCTGGGTAAATACTGCTTAAATACGTAATACAGCCAGAAAAGTTGCCACAGGAAAATGCCATCAACTTAGCCAGAAGTTACATTTCCTAGTTTTATGCGTCAGACTGGCTCACGTTAGTAATTTAAAACTCATATGAAATTTTACCACTCATTTATTCTTGAGCAATTGAAATTTTCACTTGCTTACCATTTCATGACCTTATTAAATCCTCAAGCATGCATCACACTGAAATTATTTCCACACATGCAAAGTAGCTGGTCAAACAGTATAAATGAAAGACTTGAAATGAGGCAATGCTGAAGTGGGTTTAGTGAGCATTATTTGTTCCTGTGTTAAGAATTGAAATGTTAACTTGAAATACAATAATAGACTGCACAGAACAATTGTGTTATGTTACAGTCCCAACTTTTTTTTTTTTTTTAACCTTTGACTGGAATATGATGTCATGGGAGTCAGGAATTGCAAAGCGGTGTTACCAGATAACTCCCTCAATTCCCACAATATTTCGCAGAGTTTTTCATAGGTTCTTTTTTGTTTTGTCTTTTAAATCAAAACTGACTTCCTTCATACTAATACAGAGCATGTCAGTTAAAGAATTGCTTTCTCATACTGTTCATTTAAAGTTAGCTTTTAGTTTTTGACCTAATGTGATTGCTAAAGACAAATATTTTCAGTCTGTGTTTTTTGACTGTCTCTACAGGTAATGTTTATAGGTGCTTCTTGCAGATACGATGCAGGAAGTGTTCTGAGTTGTGTGGGACCGTGCTATGGGGCATTTGTGAGCCTCTGAGCCCGCGTCACGCAATCTGGTTATCTGTACTAGGCGATGAGTATAGGCATGGCTGGGGCGTTGGATCCCTGTGCGGCGGGGTTAGCGCCTGGATTCACAGGCCTCTTGAGAGCCCTAGGCTGGGAACATTATGTTCATGAGAATAAACTTTGTGCTATACTGTTTTACCAAAATGAAGCAGCTTCCTTTATTTAGCAGTGAAATACTGCAAAAGTGAAAGCCATTAGCATGGAAATATGCTTATGTTTATATTAGCCCCTAGGTTTCTATGTAGTATATATGTTATTCCAGATTTTTATTAGAGATCTCATCCCATCTGACGCGGGGAAGATGAGAGCCATTCTGATATTACATAGAGAGGGAAATAAGTGTTCTGGAATCAAAATGGGAACAGAAAATGAAGATTATGGATAGACATGCCAGATGTTTTAAAAAAAGAAATGTGAAATTCTGGATTTTCGTTTTCTTCAATCGACAGTTAGTTTTTCAGATGAAAACATTTGCTCTTTGCTGCAATAGACATGCTAGTCAGTTCCTTCTCCCTTGCTTTCAGTGGATTGTCCTGTTTGTGAGGTTGCTATACCAGAGCAATATATAAACAAACATCTGGATAGCTGCTTGACCAGAGACGAGAAGAAGGACAGCCTCCGAAGGTAAGAAACAACCTTAAGAACTTCTATATGCATGTAGCCATTTTTTTGCACTGCTGAAATAAGAACTGTAAGTTGATGGGTTATAATACAGTGTGGATTGTTTGCTTCTTGATTACCTGCTGTATAGATCCCTCTAAAATCACTGTATAAATGTGGTAGGGGTGATGTTCCCCTCTCAAGAAAGTAAGTGGGTCACCAGCAGAGTTATTTTTTGCCTTTTAGTGGTAAGAAAACACTGGACAATGTTTTAAAGAATTCAACAGAGGGAGTAAAACGTAGTCTGTACATTATTCTCATCACATTCCTGCTCACTAGCATTAAAATTCTATTCGGATGACACTTATTCCCATTTTTTACTTGGTGAATGAATTGCTTCCCCCAGTCCAGGTGGGCCAGAAGACAATTTCTTCACTGGCTGTCAAGTTAAAAAATAAAAATTGCACCTTACTCTGCTCGCTGTGATTCTTTTCAAATTGCCACAGTCAAGGTTGTTTCTTTAAGATCTCAATTTCCATAAGATTAATGCATGCCTTTGACGTTCTGCCTCCGCCCTAGAATTTGTCACGGTCGCCACATTCACATCAGAAGTGTAATTTCCGTTTATTTTACTTACTAGCATAAATGTAGGCCATTATTGTTTTTAACTGATCAGACTTAAGAACTGTGAGGGACTTTTTCTGCATGTGGTTTTACTGCAAGCTTGTATTTCCAGTTCCTCTGAGCCTTCAATTACAAAGTAATTTTATGTTAAAGCTCTTACTTTGCCCAGTCATGCTTAGAATGCAATCTATAAGCTAAAGGACTTTGAAGATGAATAAATAGCAAATTAATATTGAAATCTGATGTTACATTTTAATTTTTATTGGGGATATTTTTAGTGTTTTCTCTATTCCTAATGAATGAAAATAAAAGCCAGATCTTTCTTTGGTCTCAAGGCCAGGTCGCTAACAGAATTTTAAACTTTGCTTATTTTATCTAGACTGCTTGATTTTAAGAAAGTATCATGCAAGATACTTCTCCTGAGGGACCGGCTATTGTCTGTTCAGGGCTGGCTTTTGGGCAATGTATTTATTTTATGGCAGTGGTGTTCGGATTTCAGTAACAACACGTCTCTAGTTCTTCTCTGAGGAATTTTAGCTCTTTTTATTCTCAAATTAGGAGCACATGGCATGCTATGTTAACAGTTGAGCAGTATTTCAGCGGAACTGATAATTTAGTCCCCCAAACCTGCACAGGAGTAATTAAAACAGGTAAGTGTATGTTCAGAAAGAACACTGCATTTCTCAAGGATGGGGAAAAAAACCCCACACCAACATTATGATTCAAAACTGTTGTGAATTGTTTTCCTGTAGCTGTCTGCTCACAAAGCTGTCATCGCTCTTCTGGGTCATGCTGCTGGTGAATTATAATACATAAAAAGGTTTTTTTTAACTTCAAAATTTATTTTCAACCTAGTAAGTTGAAAGTGATGAATACAGTTTTCAAATAAGTCCCTTGCTTTCACAATTGGAAGGTTGTTAACTTCTCTGTAATTCAGAGCAGTATAGCTGAACTTGTATTTTGCTGCAGGAAGAAAAGCGTCTAACTAAATGCTGTTCTTCTGTAACTAATAAATAATTTAAGTTGGAGAAGATAAGCATGGCAGGAGATGGATTGCAGTACCTTTGTTGGCTGGTGTATTTCACCAGGAGGTGTAGAGAAGACTGAGCTAATTTGTGCAAAAGGAAACTGTTCTGCTAATTTTAGATGACAAAAATTGTAGTAGGACTTGAATTTTCTATAGCAGTTTCCCATAATTAAGATGTTTTCGCTAGCTATGCCAGGAACATTGAATTTTTCTGACATAAGGCAGTGTGAAGGAGTAAATTTTGGTTTTAGGTATTATTCATCTGAGAGCGCTATTAATTCTTCTTAGTGTCACTTTCTGTATTACCAAGCTACCCTTCTGTTAGATGGGAACTACAGATTTGCTTTCAGGTACATATGACTGTATCGTCTATGGAAGGGATGCCATCCAGAGGGACCTGGGCAGGCTGGAGAGGTGGACCTCTGCCAGTCTCATGAAGTTCAACCAGGCCGAGTGCAAGGTCCTGCATGTGGGTGGGGGCAATCCCAAGCACAAATCCAGGCTGGGTGGAGAATGGATGGAGAGCAGCCCTGAGGAGAAGGATCAGGAGGTGTTGGTGGATGAGAAGCTCAGCATGAGCTGAAAACATGTGCTGGCAGCCCAGAAACCCCCCACAGCGTGGGCAGGGGGGCAAGGGGGGGATCCTGCCCCTCTGCTCCGCTGGGTGAGACCCCCCTGCAGCGCTGCCTCCAGCGCTGGGGCACCCACAGCAGAAGGACACGGAGCTGTTGGAGCGGGGCCAGAGGAGGCCCCGGAGATGCTGGGGGGGCTGGAGCCCCTCTGCTGTGGGGACAGGCTGAGAGAGCTGGGGGGGTTCAGCCTGGAGAAGGCTCCGGGGAGACCTTCCAGCCCCTTCTAGTCCCTCAAGGGGCTCCAGGAAAGCTGGGGAGGGACTCTGGATCAGGGAGGGGAGCCATAGGATGAGGGAGAATGGTTCTAAACTTGAAAGAGGGGAGATTTAGATGAGATGTGAGGCAGAAATTCTTTGCTGTGAGGGGGGTGAGCCCCTGGCCCAGGTTGCCCAGAGAAGCTGTGGCTGCCCCATCCCTGGAGGGGTTCAAGGCCAGGTTGGACGGGGCTTGGAGCAACCTGGGCTGGTGGGAGGTGTCCCTGCCCAGGGCAAGGGGGGGCACTGGGGGGGTCTTTAAGGTCCCTTCCCACCCAAACCATTCCATGTCTCTATGATCTTTCTCAAAATCATTTTCCCACAAAGCTGAAAAATCTCCCAATGCAAGTTTTGGCTTGCAGGTTTAATGCTTTTAAAACTTCACCAACCTTCAGGTAAGACACGGCCAGTGCTTGGGAGCAATACCTGTGTTTCAGCAATCTGAATTCAGTGAACTTCCTTTTGAATTCAGAGTGAATGTAGGCTTCATCCTAATGGAGATGAACAATACTGTGTTTGGTGATGTGATTCTGAAGCCTTTGCTGTAGGTATTAATACCGAGCCACAGTACTTGTCACATGAGTTGTGTTTGCATCTTTTCCTAAAGAAAATCAGACTAGACCTATTGCTTTCTGCACATTTGAATTATTCTTTGTAGTACATGGAAAAAGCGTTCTGGCTTCCTAGAGCTGTTGCTGTTGCATCTGTGATACTCTGTGTAATTGGTTGTGTGTCTGTCATGACTGAAATAATTCTTTCAAGTATTTATTACCCAGAAATGCCCTGTAAAAATGTAAGTACTTTGGTTTATATAGGAGTATTAATTACAAAAAGTTTGTTTAATTTTCCTTTGGCAGTTCTGCTCACAAAAGGAAGCCGATGTCTAAAGTTGTTTACAACTTGCTCTCTGATCGTGATTTGAAGAAGAAACTAAAGGAACATGGACTGTCTACCCACGGGACCCGACAGCAGCTCATTAAAAGACACCAAGAATTTGTGCACATGTATAATGCTCAATGTGATTCTCTAAATCCCAAATCAGGTAAGTTAGAAATTCTAGGAAAGCTGTTACCATCGCAAACTCTTTGTATGCGTTGCTCCTTTTCTTAGTTCTCAGTAGGAATAAGGCTGGTTTGAATATTTGGGAAAACTGGAGCTGGAAGAACTTACACAAATCAAGATTAATGCAAAAAAAGGAAACGTAAAGAAAACAAGAAATGTGCTGCTATACTCTGGAAGTATCCAGCAAGGATGTGTTGAAGTTCTTTGATACTTCCCAGTTTACTAACTGTGTTCTGAAAAATGTTGTGTGTTTTTATTGGATTTGCATTTTAGTGAGTGTCTCCAAATTAGACTCCAAGGCATTTAGTAAAAAAAAAAAATTGGAAATACCTGAGGTTGTTAGGAAATGTATAGATTATTAATTTATCTGTTGTTCAGAATTTGTTCTCTTCCTCCTATACACTGAGACTTTTATATTTTCATTGGATCTCATTTCAAAATTAGATTTCTTTTTGGAGATAATAGGCAAGGGTGAAATGAATTAATAAGAAAGTGTTAATGTTTTGCTGGAGTTTATATCAATTTAGGTGTTTGACAGCAATTCTATACAATTAAACTCAGACTATATACTATAGCACTAAACAGCTCTATGGGATAAGGAAAGTGTTTTAGTCTCTAATGTAAGTGCAATGTAAACCTCCTCTAACAGCAGTCTGCTGTTGCATGTGCTGAGGCTTAACGCTTGGAAATGCCAGGGCTGGAGCCGGGATGCTGGGAGCAGCGCAGGGGGGTTGTGCTGCCAGGTTTTACAGGCAGAGTGGCCATTTTTAACATTTTGAATAGCATGTATGAGCTGGAGGGAGAATTGTCCCAGCTCATCTTGTTACATTTTATTTTACACAAGATGAAAACATGCATCTTTTTTAAAGATGTGTCATTTGTCATCTCTCCGTTCAGTTCCACAAGTGGTACGAGTAACAGCACAAACACACCAGCGTGTGTGGGAGAGACAGACATCAGATTTATAGTTGTATTATTTTTTATTTGCTTAGGAGCTTAAGGCAAGCAGTCCTTTTAACAGAATTTCTAACAGGATCACGTTCTGATATTACGCTCCTGGGAGCTGCACAGCCGTCAGTGTCCTGGAAACTCTGATATAGCTGGTACTGTGTTTTCTGCACTGATTTGGGGCCGCAGCTGCCTACAGGGTCTGCAGCGGGGGTCAGTCCTGCTGCTGGCGAGAGCTGCTCTGGGCACCTCAGAGGTGGAGAGGTGAGAAATGCTGCTCCTCAGCTTGAGCTCTTTAATTCCACGTGTTCAGAGAGGCTTTAGTCCTGAAGCACAGGTTCACCATTTCTTCCAGAAGTTGTTAACAATTCTGAATGGCTTTTGTGTATTGAAGAGTTCAGAAACTATATGGTCCAGTCCTGCTGAGAGCTGTCGGGACTGTCGGGAACTGAGGGAATGGGCAGGGCTGTGGTGTTCAACTCCTTTATTAAACAGGCAGAGCCACCAGATGTGGTGCTCTTTGGAAAATAAAGTCCATCACTGAGGACTATAAATCTGAATTTAGCAGCCAAACTTTAGGTTCCTGCTTTTTGAAATCTTGATTTCACTTGCCAGCTCTTGGCTTGGACTGTGGGAGCAAGAGTATGAGAAAAGTGAGTTTGCAGCCAACACTATTTGCCTTTTCATTTTTCTCCTTTAACCATTTTAAGATCTTGACTAAGGTGGTGGTGTTCAACCCCAGCCAGTGACTAGAACCATGCAGCCGCTCGCTTGGATCCCCCTGTCCCCCCAACAGAAGGTGAAGTGCCCGAGTGATTTAGGTGCCAAGTGTCACCGCTCAGTTTGTGCCTAAGCACTTCGGAAAATAAACATAAATGCCTTCAAAAATTGTTTTATAGAATCATAGAATGTGTTGGATTGGAAGGGACCTTTAAAGGCCATCTAGTCCAACCGCCCTGCAGTGAGCAGGGACGTCTTCAACTAGATCAGGTTGCTCAGAGCCTCATCTGAGGCTTTCAGTTTTCTAGGACTTCAGAAAGTCTCTGGGATGGGAGCCAGCACACAGAGTTGAGATGGTGTTTAACTTCAGCAACGATAGAAGTTTAGGAGGTTTGTTGTTTAAGTCTGTGAGGACAGCGCTTGTATCCGAGTTTCAATCAGGCTATGATTTGTGTTAATCTTGGAAATGTAATTAGACGCTGTCAAAGCCCCTCTGCGAGTTGCCAGCAGCAGGAGCACCCGGCGGCAGGTGGAGGAGATGTGCCAGTGTCCCAAGGCTGATAGGGAGGGAGCAGTTTGGCGGCACAGTGACGAGTGGGCTGTTGGCAGCCGCGGTGGCTGCGGTGGGGGGAGAGGAAGGGTGGCGGGGCCGGGGCAGCCCTGCTGTCAGCGTGAGGAGAGTGCTGGCTCGACTGGAGCCCCGTGTCCGCTGAAGGTGCAATAGAACGGACGCTGTGGGAACAGGCGGGTCTCCAATAGCCTTTAACGAACTGGTGGGTACTGGGCTCTTGGGGCGATCCTTCACGTGCCGCTGGTGATGAGGTAGCACCAAGCATCTGCATCCTTCATTCGCGCTGGCTAGATGAAGGGTTTCATGATGTAGAGAAGTTATTTAAGCATATTTATTTAGGGCGGTTATTTAGGGCAGACTAGCTAAACTTTTACAGAGTTCTGGCTCAGTACCTCTTTGTAAAGGATGAATTATTAAACTCACACACTTAAGATGCAGACATGCATTTTGGGTGGTAGCAGTGAACCTGAGGTCACTACATAATCTGAACAGCTGAGCTTCTGAGGAAGCAGAGGTCCCAAATTCTTGTAATTGCTTAAACCGGTTTTGAACAGGTTTTATTCCTTCACAGCTTAATAAGCTTTTGTTCTCTGGCTACTGTACTGTCTAGTGAAAGTGTTTGTTTTAATAAATACCTAGCAGCTCTGTGAAAATGATTAAGTGTAGAAACAGATTTGTAAAAGTGTCAAAATAAACCCTGCAGGGTCTTGCATAGCTGTAGTTTTAGTTAAATGTTAACAAACACAGTTGTGTCTGTTTATATGCTTTTGAGGTGTCTGACCTAAGCGTTGGAGTAGGTTATAATTCATCTTTGGACTATGGGTTTTGGCCATAAGCCTGCAGACGGTTCTGGGTTGCGTTGGAAGGCAGTCCTTGGAGGTAACAATAAGAGAAACAGCAGATGCCGTACTTTTATCTTCCATTTAAAGACACATTATAAAATGGAAACTCTTTTTATAAAAAACCATGCCTTGGCACCACAGAAATACTATAGTGTGGTAGAGAAAGATTCAAATGTGATTGGAAAAGGCTACATTTTCCCCTGAATTTAATACAAAGGAAATGAGAGCGATGTCCCGGGCGGTGGCTGGGGCTGGCTGTGGGCACACACGGCGGGGCTGCTGCGGCTGCGAACCTGGGCGCTGCCGCTGCTCCAACAGCCGCTTCACTGGTGTAAAACCATGCTGCTTGGACTCGCCCGAGACTGGAGTCTGAGTTTCCACTGTGGGAGAGCTAATGCTGGTTTGTCTCTTTCTGATTTAAATTGAAATCAGTGCTCGTGCGTCTTTTTATTTAGCAGCTCCCTTTCCTGTATTTTCACGCAGTTGCAGAGGTTGTTAAAGAGCTGGAAAAGAATGAGAAGATTCGGGTTCAGCTTGAAATGAACAAAACCGGTGAAAATGTAAGTTAATTATCTCCATTCTCAAAGAGGGGGATGGCTAGGAGAAATTGTAGAGAGGGCACTGAACATGTTTGCCTATCACTTTATTATGGGAATTCCCAGATTCCCGGGTTGCATATTGGAATTCACATACACCATCTTAAAATCAACACTATTTTCTCATAGCACTCATTTGCCATGGGCAGTTTTTCCTGCAGGGCTGATGTTTCTATGCCCAAACCATTTAAGTAGGAGCATTTTTTTTATTGCAATAAGAATTCTTGAGAAATGTTCCCCTTGGTCATATTGGAGGGTTTTGACCCTCCATGGCAGCATGGGGAGTATTTTGCTTCCTAGAATTCTCTAGGATTTAGCTAGCGAATTCCTTGCTTCCGTATCAGCAATAGCGCCTGTTCTTTTCCCATGACATATGATACTTTTGTGACTTTCGGAGCATGTTTGTTGCACAGCATTAGGAAATAGTTTATGGTCCACACATGCTGGGTGTTACATGGGGTGGCTTGGCTTAGCCCTCTTAACTTTGGGAAAGCAAAGCAAGACAGCACGTACCGAATCACAGAATCGTAGAGGTCGGAAGGGACCTTTAAGATCATCGAGTCCAACCGTTAACCTAACACTGCCTATGTCACTCTACATATCTTAAATATATATTACTGTCTGCAGATGAGGTGGCAGGAGCTGGTGGGGGGAAAAACAGAGAGCTGATCTTTCTTCCAGTTTTTAAGTCTCTCGTTTTAAAGTATGCAACTTTTTCATATAATCTTTTGTTTCTGTAAATAAACATTTGTGTGATTTCTATAGAGCTTGACCTTCACAAAGGACCAGACAGAGGAAGAAATAGATGAGATCCACACTGATTATCGTAAGTCATATGCGAGTTTCACTTCATTTTGCTTTCAAATTCACCTTCTTTTCCTTTGTTCTAAAATATGCACGCAAAAGTGATGCTTTTTGTGCGTGTATTCTTCCCCTGCAACCCATTTAATAAATCAAAGCTGGAAGTTCTCTCTTTGGGCTGAAACTTCCTTTTCGAAACTCAGTCTCTGTTAAGTACTGACGTTTGAGAACACTCGCTGCCAGGGCTGGATAAGATGGAGATGGAAGCTGATGGCCACCTTAGCACAGCTCCCTTCATGTGCTTTCTACTTACCTTCCTGATGGGCCTCCTATCTGTGACGGCCATAAAGGACTGCAAAGTAGAGGTTTTCTGTCTCCCGCGCTGGCCGTGCGATGCGCAGCTGTACGGGTTTGCTGAGAGCCCTCGGGCAGAACTAAGGAGCAGAACTTGTCTGGAAGGCCTCCCTGAGCCCCCGCAGAACTGCCGTGTGTGCTGGCCGTGTCCCCTCGACCCCCCGGGCTGCTGGCTGTCCCCGTGGCGGGGAGCCCTCTTTGGGTGTCCCGCTCTGTGTAATGCTCTCCTTCAGTTCTTACGATGCCGGTTTTGAAGGACAGAAGAGCAGTTTTGACTGCAGGGAAAGCTGATCGTGCTTTGCTTGTGAGATACCACCCTTCCTTACCCCCACATTTGAAACGTTCTCTGAGAATAATCCGAATTACTCAGAGGTTCATGTAAATTGGTTAATTATTTTGCCAGTTCTATACTTTGTTAAAACTTGGGCTTGCAGCATACGAATCTCTGTGTGTTATATGTACAAGTATATTACATGTACATAGAGCATGTATGTTATACGGACAAGCAACTAACAAGCAATGTAGCCACAGTAGTTTATATTTAATATGGCATTTCTAAAAAACTTTATGGCTGCGTGTTTTCTCAACTCTATGTTTTTTAGACTTCTACAGTTGTTAAAGTGGCCCTTACTGCTAAAAAGTCTGTTTTAACTGAGCCAAAAATGCTTTTTCCATATTTTATTTGTATACTGTGGTCCTGGAATCATCCAGGGTTTCATGGTGCTCCTCGCATTGGCTCCCATCCTTCGTACCCCTCTCCACAAGCACTCGCACGTTCCTGTCTCCTCCCTGCATCCTTTCCCACTTCCCCTCTGGTCCAGCCCTCTCATTTTGAAGCGATCTTTTAAAAAGAGTAACTCTGCACCTTTGCTTGACCTCTTCCCCCCCCATCCCGTGCAGGCAACTGGGATTCAGTGCAAACCGGGTGGGGTTTTTTTTTTCTGGTTTTGTTGTTGCCGTTTGTTTCATTTTTTACACCGAGTCTCCTCTGTTTGTGTTGGTTATTAAACCTGCTCCTGCCCTGGCAGAGCAACACCGTTTCTTTCGGGAAGTGTAACTGAAAAAAACTATTTAAGGGAAAGCAAAGAAGAGACAAAAATTAAGAAAAATATCGCAGTGAGAGCTATAGCTCAGTGATACAATTTTGTGGTGTTTTTTTTTTTATGGGGGGTGGTATTTTTTGGTTTGCTTGTTGTTTGTTTGGTTGGTTTTTTCTCCAACAGAGAACTGATTCCTGCTTAGCTTGACCCTGGGAAAGCACAGTATTTTAAACTGCGCTTCTCCTTACCTTAAACTCAAGCACAGTGTTTTCTCTCCCTGGAACCATCTAACCATCTTTGTGGTTAGTTTAGCGCAAACGTGCTTGGGAGAGTTGAAGACTGCAGGGCTTGCATCCTGCTGTAGTAACTTACTAGAGAACTGGCTAATGTAAACTGATTTTTACAGATGATTTCCTGCCCCCTTCTTTGTGTGTTTGTACACACAAAGCATTACTTTATACTTAGCTCCCCCGTGCTTTTCTGTTATTCACAAATTCTTTCCCGTTGTTTCCCTCTCATTTCGCCTCACCTGCGCTCCGCCTGCCCGCTCAGACATGGTCGTTAGCCATGTCACGCTCCAACGAGAGCCAGTGCACATCAGACCGCTCTGCTTTCATCTGAGGAGCAGAGCCACAGAGGGACGACTTGTTCTGATTATACTTGAGGGTGTATTTAAATCTGCAATATGGTCATATTTCCTGTCTTCCCTTGCATTGCTTCAGGCATATAAATTATTCCATAATGCAGCTAGATTTAGCCTTGTTGATTTTAGTTGGGTTTCTGTGAAGGCTAAATAAGGGCCTAAATCTTTAGCAAATTTTTCCCTTGCTTTTTGTTGCTGTTTCTGAGAACGTATTTTTGTTTTTGAGCGTACATGCACTGTTTGTGGTTTTGAATCTTAAGCTTCTCCTCTAATTCCAAGTAACTGGTTAATAGTTACTCTCTTGCCACGCAGAAATCTCTAGCAATGCAACGCAGGGGGAAAGAAAAAAAGTGAAATAATTTAAAAAGTATTAATCCCAAATTGGCTATTGTTCCCTACAAGGCTTTAGTAGCTGTGTGAGGAACAAATCCCAAGTTCAGTGACTGCCGGCGGCCGGCGGAGCAGAGCACTGCGCTGTACGGAGCCGTGGGGGCTGCGCAGAGGAGCAGTGCCTGGGAAGGAGCCTGCGCTCACCTCAGCCGGGATCGCAGCCGCCCCGATCCCAATCCTGCTTCCTGCAGACTGGGACCCTCTGGGGTGGCAGGGCTGGCGTGGAGCAACCCAGGAGCCAAGGGGGCTGCCGAGGGGACATGCCGCTAGGGTGCGGGGCTGTCACCAGGGAGCTCATCGTATAAAAAACTCCACTTCACGGGCTGCTTTTAAATGTTGGATGTGCCCAAAATTCCTCGTGCAGCCGGATCCCTGGTTGCGTTGGCATCGCAGCCCTGCACACAGTCCTGCTGTGGGACTGGGGAGGGAAACAGCCCGTCCCGCACCACCAGGGTGCCCGTCCTTCCTCTTATTTTCTTCATCTGCTGTGCGCGCTTTAGAACAAGAAGGTGTTAAGTGCCATCTCAATTCTCCAAACCCAGGTATTTTATTAAGTTTACATTTTTAAAAAAAAAAAAAAAAAGGAAAAAGGAGACAACAGGAAAATATTTAAATGGGAACATATGATTTAAAACTAATAAAAAGTGATGACCAAAGAGGCAAATGTTAACTAGTGTCAGCAAATTATTTCTTAAAAAAGCAATAAGGAAGACATCATAAGCATGAAAAAAGAATTATACATTAAATTTAGAGGACAGTTAGAGATTAAAGGGACTTTTATCAAATGCCTCTTTTCACTGTAGGACAGATGGACTTTAAAAAGCTTTATTATACAATGAAGAGGGTTTTTTTTCTTTTTAATATCTAACATTTGCACCCTAGGCCCCTAATTCATAGCTGAATTAATTAACTCTGGCATAAGTTCTGAATAAAACCCCAACCCTGTACTTTTTGCTCTGTATTTGATACGAAACACACAACACACTGGAGCTATGTAATAGCCTTGCTGAAAAGCAAGATAAAAAAGCTGCGATAAAACCCCCTTTTTTTTTTTTTTCCCTTCCTATCATTTTTACAATTTCCTATGCTCTTGAGAAATTGCAAATGACATTGTTGGTATTTTTTTTTTGGCCTTTTTTTTGGTGTGTGTTTTTGAAATACAAATTAATACTTTGGCTTGCTGAACCCGAGGCTGGATTATACGCTGGCTGGAAGCTCTGCTGGAGCAGCCGCCAGAGCTGTGCCCGGGAGGTGCAATTAAATACACTGTCCCCTGCAGCGGCTCCTGCTGCTCCCGGGGAGCTCGGTGACACCCCCAGCCCTCTGCCACCCTCGTCCTGCTTTTTTCACCGTCAGGCCTCTAGTTAGAGAGTTAAAAACATCTAGAGGAAAAGAAATACATTTGTTCAGAAAACATTTATTCTGTTGCTCTTTCTTTTTACAAATCTTTTAATTTGCAGTGTTATTCAGAGGCTTACTGATTTATGTTTTGTGTTTTAAATATTTGTAATTATATCTGCGGTTGTTTTATTACCGAGATGCCTGTAGTTCCACGAAATGTGCACGGTATGTCGTTTCAGCGCAGGGGTGATTTACAGGCTCTCTGGATAGTGCCTTGCTTTGCCAGGACACTTCTTTTTTTATTTTTTTCACTTGAAAAGCTTTGGAGTTACNGGGGGGACGGGGGGCTGCAGGTGGGGGGAACCTGGGGAGCGCCCGCGCTGCGGCTGCCGGGAGGGTCGGGTTGTTCCGGCCTCTCCCCACCCCACAGAGGGAAAAGAAGGTGGTTTGGAGACTGATTGGAAAAAAGACAACAAGAGCAAAGAAACAAACCAGAAAAGCAGTAAGGGAGTTGTTTCTTTCAGCAGGGCTCACGCTGCTGCCTCAGTAGCCAGTTCAGCAGGACTGTGCTTTGCTGTCGTCGGCCAGCCCTCGCTGCGGGCACCGTGTGTGCACCCCGGTGTGTGTTACACACACAGATCTGCTGCTCAGAGTGATTTTGTTGAAAGTCCTTCCCAATAAAGGAAATCCCCAGTTGCTTCCTTTGCTGTAAGGCATCGCGATGGAGCCACGCACAGGGCTGATGGACTTTCAGGCTGTACCAGCTCTGAGGAGCTACGCTCAAGTACGCCGTTTCAGTAGAAGTTAGTGTGCTCTGTAGGGAAAACAACGTGTTCCCTTCGTGTCCGGCAAGGGTTAGGTAATCCTGGGTATTTTCCCAGCCTCTGAGTAAAGAATTTGAAGTATCTAGATGAAAAACCCAACATTGCTTTGACTGAATACCAGAGGATTGCTTAAAACATACAAAGTGACTGGAAGTGCAAAGAGAATGCTAAAGAGCAATTAACTGTGATTTAGAGGACCTGAATCAAAACAGGATAATAAGCATGAGACAAAGGCTTGTGGCATTGCTTTACTGCAGGAACAGGGAAAAACCCAAAGCAACTTTAAAGCAATTCGCGGCGTAGTTGTGAGATTTTCTCTCCAGCGGAGCGCTCCTTGCAGGGTACCTAGAGCTGCAGCGTATGAGGNTACACTGTCCCCTGCAGCGGCTCCTGCTGCTCCCGGGGAGCTCGGTGACACCCCCAGCCCTCTGCCACCCTCGTCCTGCTTTTTTCACCGTCAGGCCTCTAGTTAGAGAGTTAAAAACATCTAGAGGAAAAGAAATACATTTGTTCAGAAAACATTTATTCTGTTGCTCTTTCTTTTTGCAAATCTTTTAATTTGCAGTGTTATTCAGAGGCTTACTGATTTATGTTTTGTGTTTTAAATATTTGTAATTATATCTGCGGTTGTTTTATTACCGAGATGCCTGTAGTTCCACGAAATGTGCACGGTATGTCGTTTCAGCGCAGGGGTGATTTACAGGCTCTCTGGATAGTGCCTTGCTTTGCCAGGACACTTCTTTTTTTATTTTTTTCACTTGAAAAGCTTTGGAGTTACACCATAAAACAAAACAACAAAAAATAGTAATACTGGAAAAACTGAAGCACCCAAGGAATTACGTAAGGGGTGCGTCGCGGCGCAAACACGAGCAGCTGGGACAAGAACTTTCTTTTTATTAAAGGAGTTGTTGACCTTATGTGGCGGTTTCTCTCCGGGAGAGAGAGTCGGTTTAAATCCGTTTCCTTCTGCGGGGCAGAACTCAATAGTATTTTTCTCCTGGCTTTTCCCTCTCCTGCAGCTGCAGCGGGATTAGATCCTTGATTTTAAGGGGTCAGTGCTGTGCACTGGGTGGGATNGAGCTACGCTCAAGTACGCCGTTTCAGTAGAAGTTAGTGTGCTCTGTAGGGAAAACAACGTGTTCCCTTCGTGTCCGGCAAGGGTTAGGTAATCCTGGGTATTTTCCCAGCCTCTGAGTAAAGAATTTGAAGTATCTAGATGAAAAACCCAACATTGCTTTGACTGAATACCAGAGGATTGCTTAAAACATACAAAGTGACTGGAAGTGCAAAGAGAATGCTAAAGAGCAATTAACTGTGATTTAGAGGACCTGAATCAAAACAGGATAATAAGCATGAGACAAAGGCTTGTGGCATTGCTTTACTGCAGGAACAGGGAAAAACCCAAAGCAACTTTAAAGCAATTCGCGGCGTAGTTGTGAGATTTTCTCTCCAGCGGAGCGCTCCTTGCAGGGTACCTAGAGCTGCAGCGTATGAGGAAGAGCATCGTCCAGATGCTCCTTGAACTCTGACCGGCTTGGTGCCCTGAGTACAATATTAGATGTTGTCACAGTGGTAGCTGCAATTCTGAACGAGTTTAGGGGAAAAAAAGATAACACAAAGAAGAAACAAATACAGTTTCTGTGCAAGCGTTCTTGGCTCCTGGATAACTCTGTGAAAGCATAAACACAGGTTTGGATCATTAGTAGAATATAGAATGTATTGCAGTGATGAGTTGGTTTTCATTTGCTGTAACAAAAATGGTTTTAATTTGGTGTTTTGTGTTTATTTCTGTTCACATCCTTTTCCCTATCTATGGCATAGCTTAAGAGGGCGGTGGCAGAGATCAGTAATGCACTGTTACATTGCAGGAAACAAACACAGAAGTGAATTTCAGTTTTTGGTGGATCAAGTAAATAATCGGTGGAAGAAAAGTGGTAAGAGGAAAACAGAAAGTGCTCAAAACAAAGAAGTCACTGTCAAAGCATCGCCAGCAGCCACAGGTTAGTAGTGTTGTCTAATGTAGTCCCACTCTTTGATCCGTGCTAATGAGTGGGGGGGTTCCCAAAGAGATGTTCTTTCTTCCCATTGTTCTCCTACAGTCCTTCAGGGGAAAACAGGCATAAAAATGAAACAGACTCTAAAAAGCTTGACTCTCGTTGGTTTTAGTGTGATACTTATGCACAACCCATGATAAATACATGATTTGTTTAATTTTAGTGGATTGTGTATAAATGCCCTTCATTTGGGTGCGTATTTTAATTACCCGGTTGAAGTGGGATCTCAGCTTCCAGTCCAAATGTACTGCAGTTGCTGAGAGTGGGCACGGACGATCTGCACGTTGAAATGAAGGTGGTCGTGGGTATTGCTTGCTGGGTTTCAGCTTTTCTGCATTCTCAATGTGATGGGGAGTCAGTAACTGGGAACTGCAGAACGTTTATGTGGATGGGAACAAGTGTTTATTTGTCCTGAGGTTGAAGCAATAAAACACTTTGGCTTCTTTAAGACTGTTTATACAGTATATTGCCTTTAACTCGCTTCATTTTGCCTTTATATACTTCACGCAGTGAAAAGTGGGAATGCACAACTGCAGTTACTCAGTTCTTCATGAGTTAGGAACAACATCGACCATATGTTTGTTATCCTCACTGCCCACGGCATCCAAGAAACACCCATGTGTGCTTTTAACTTGTTCCCGGTGGGCTTGTGCAGCCTCCTTTGGTTTATGTTTCTGGTTGCTTTGGCAGTGTACATATATCTTTGAATGTGTGATTTGGAAGAGCATTCCTCAACCTAATATAACCTGTGGAGATTTAATCTAGTCAATAAAGAGAATTTTGGAGAGAATTCCATTGACCAGAATTGGATGTGCTGTTGTCTGTATCCTTGGGAAAATACGGCAGTTTAGTTTGCATCAGCTTTCACAAATCCCTGCTTTTCCTCAGCTGAATGGAATTAATCTTTGGCTGTCTCCTCTAGCAGAGCTCTCAGGAATAAAAATAAATGAAAATACCAATATAATAGTATGAATTTTATCCTTATCGTTTCATGCAGACCTTGAAGCAGTGCATAATCCTTTCCATGTGAAGGGTAAAAATTAAGGAATCTCAAGGATAAAGTTTATCTTGTTAGACGTAATTTACGGTGTTGTTCCTCTTCTGTAGCGGAGACAGAAGCAACGGGTTATTAGAGAATGGTATCGCAGACTTCAAGATATTAATTTCTAGTGATGCTCCCTGGAGAGGTCGGCTACTGTGAGGTGCTGGGTGCCTGGCCTCTGTGGAGCTTTGCGCTCTGAGAAGCTGAAGTAAAGCCGTATAGTTTTTCCAAAAGAGTGCTCGGAAAGAAGATGAGTTATATCAGGTGTATCAGCCTGGATGGTGGTGACTGAAGTACACAGTACCACCTCGTCTGCTTCTCACAGACCTGTAAAATATTCATTGCACTTTTTGTGCAGTGAGCATTCAGTACTCTCTGAAATTTCAGTTTCTAGTTTTATATCAAACGTCTGCACCTGGCTGAATGTTTGTAAGCCATTAAAAAACCAAACAAAACAAGAAGAAGATTTATGGGTGAAGGAACAAATGCCTAAAGCCTATTTTTTCAGTGTTCCTTGTGAACAGCAATTACCTTTTTATTAAACTGGAAATGATAATACATGGAAGGAAGAAGACCAGCAGTGGGTTGGTGACTTGCCGTTTGAAAGCACAACTGCTAAGAGCGAAGGCTTGTATGCCTTCCTGTGCATTCCTTACCCCTTTATTCGGATTCTCGTGGAAGCAGTGGCATTCTACAGAATTCCCATGCACTTAAAAAAAAAAAAAAGACAACAACAGCAAAAAATCCCCAAAACAAAACCCCAACCCCTTCATATCTCCCATTGCCCTCTACTGTAATGTTGTTTGCTGTAACTCACACCTCTCCAAAAATCTCACTTTGTTCTTGGTGATGTTTTAATCATCCCTTCCTGATTTACATCGTCTTGTTTTGCATCTTTTAACTTTAAATGTTTGTTTTCCGGTCTTCATATTTTTATAAATTTTAAACACAGGTTTTTGCTTTGCCTAAGGGGAAGCACCATAAGAATTTGCTAAATATTTGTGATACACCTCTTCTGGGTTGCCTTATTGTCCAGGACCTTTGCTACTTTTAACCGATGAATTTCAGTGTTATATGTCATTAATTGGACAACTGACTCGCTGTAATCTGCCGATTGTTTTCAACAGACAAAAATATGCTCCTGATATTTAATACACATTTTAGCAGAAGAGAAAGGGCAAACTGCAGCCAAATTAAAGGACTGTGTAGCTCTTCCACACCCTAATTCCAGTTCTGCTTGGCCATTTCTGTCGAGATCATTTCTGCCGGGGTAGAAAAGTCCCAGGGGTTGGAGCAGGACCGTGGCCTGGCTCGTGAGGGTGGGCACGGCACCTCTCTGAATGGCCATAATAAGGGTTGTTAACGAGATGAGCCTCAGTAGGATTCTAATGGTCCCGTGCAACTTTCTAGATAAATAACTCATTTGAAAATATTTGTGGGTACGGCATAAGAGCAGTTTGTCTTTACACACCATACTTTCTAGTCTATATTTGTGTTCTCTTTAGGGAGGTAGAAGGTGTCTCTTCAGAGCACTGCTCATCTTCCTTTAGATAAAATCATTTGACACAAAAATAATGGAACAATTTGTGTCCGATATGTGTTGACTAGAAATGTTTTTTGCTATTAAAAAATGGAAATGTCAGTTATTTAGATTGACATTGTCTTTCTTAGATGCATAAGGAAATAGATTGTAATGCTTCCCTTGTTGAAAACAAACGTATTAACTTGGTCTGTAAAACTTGAAAGCGATCAAGCTGTCTCACGCAGTGGATGAAGTGAATTAGTAGCAAGAAGCGGAGATTAGTGCTGTCTCATTAAGTGTTTGCTAATTTCTGAAAGAAAGACTCATCTTCTGAAACGTGACAAATAGCCTTATCCTTTACCTCTCTCCTTGTTTGTGTTTGAAACTCATAACAATGAAATGTTCCTGCTTCAGTCTCTGGTTCTTAGAGAGTGGAGGGGTTTTTTACTACGCAGGAAAGGAAGTTAAACCTTTGAAACGGAAAGTTTTGGGAAGCAAATAAGTGGGAATGAGGCACTGGTATTTAAATATTTTAGAACTTCATTTTTTCTTAAGATCTATCTCCAAGCTGTGCAAATTTAGACTGGTATTTTGCTCTGTCATTCTTGCTAATCTCTGCCTTTCTTCTTGGTAGAACAAATGGAAGAGCATGACACAGCTATCATTCTTGGAAAGGCCCAGCTACCCCAGCCAGAAACGCCTGGTGGCGAAGGAGGGGAATCTCATTCCTTGGAGGAAGGCCAGAGATCAGGCTCTCCTGCATTCTCCCTGTCATCTGGGTCTACGAGCAGGTTAGTGAAGAAGAGTCTCCTCCCCCAGGAAAAACTTTGCCAGGGACCTCAAGCAATATCTATCTATTTTATCTATCTATTTTATCTATCTATTTTATCTATCTATTTTATCTATCTATTTTATCTATCTATTTTATCTATCTATCTATCTATCTATCTATCTATCTATCTATCTATCTATCTATCTATCTATCTATCTATCTATCTATCTATCTATCTATCTATCTACCTACCTACCTACCTACCTACCTACCTACCTACCTACCTACCTACCTACTTACCTACCTACCTACCTACCTACCTACCTATATCTTTATCTACCTCTATATATCTCTCTGTCTCCTATTTCATAGGATGAGTTCCTGAGCTGTGGCTACTGATTCATTCCCCATGTTTTGACTGTTCAGTTGCTCAAGGGGTGGAGCTGAAATACATTTAGAATTCACTTGATGGTTTTGTAGTGACTTGATAGAGGTGTGATGGTATAAATCTTCCTTTTGAGATAGAAACAGTGAGTGGAATGTTTGTGGAACCAGGACAACTTTTGGTGTTTCTATTCCACTGCATCACCTTGCCTTTTCTTTGAGGTTTTATTTAGAGAGGTCCAAAACCCGAGCCAGCCTAAGTCTTTTAATAGCTCTTTGAGTATTGCTGTAGGAAATAGAGTTTAAATGACCCATTATTTGCAGTCAGTGGTAGAATGCCACTGAACCTTGAAGTCCTGACAGCCGTTCACTTTTCTTTCATCATGCATTTAGTTTTGCTTCCTGAAATTGCCTTATTTGGTTTCAGAAAGTGAAGGATCAAGGAATGCTTTATTAATAATGTAAAATTCTATGCTTTTGATAGTTCAATGATAATTGTATTGGAAGGAGACTCACCTGTTATTGCTGGTAAGGTCTGTCTAGTTTTTGAAGGTAGTGTTTGTACCTGTTTAAGATATTTACTTCATGGATCATAGTGTGCTATCTACTACTGAGCAATTGTCAAAGATGACGACGATGAATACTTAGATAAATATCCTACTGCAAAACTGATAGCTGTGGCCCCAGTTTCTGGAGGAAAGGCGAAAAAGTCATTGAAAACAATACAGAATAACTGTCTTTTGACGTGTGTCTAAAAGCAAGAGAGCTAATCTTGATAATAATCTCGCTGTCTTGTTGATGACAGAAATGCGAGGAGACCCTTGCGGGTCTGCAAAAGGCTTCCTGTGGGTAGAAGTGGGAGATAATCAGAGGAAGGAGCTGAAGGTCAGGCAGCAGATCAACAGCTGAGCGAGGAGTAACGTTTCTTAATTTCCCACCCATTACACCCATAGTATGTACCTCTTCCTCCTTGTTCTGCAAATACTAAGAATGATATAGTGCTTGGCTTCATCATTGTTTATTGAAAGAACAATTTAGTTGTTGAAAAGTTTAACAGAAACAAATTTTTCTAAATTAATTTTGGCTCACAAAGAGTTTTATAAAGTCAGCATGGGCACTAAAGATGTTTCCTTTCACAGAGGTAAATACTGAAGGGTGAATGAAAGCCTAGGAAGACATTGGGAAGCCCCCCTCGTTTCAAGCACTGAAGCCCTTTCAGAAATGGACCAGGAGCCAAGCCCTAGACTGGAGGGGGAGATGCACCTCCGTAAAGGCTCTTGCCCACTCGCACTGGTCAGGCTGGGGGCCGTCCCTTCTTGACGCTGCTGCGCTTGGGGTCTGTGCTGAGGGATGGGACAGGCCAGGGAAAACAGCTCTTCAGCGCTTACTTAGGAGGGAAGAAACTGGCCCCGGGGCTTTGTTCCAGAGACTGGTTTTATGTGCCTGAAGCCCCAGCTTTCCAATCTGCAGCTTAGCCGTGGCTGCTCCGCTGCTGGCAGGCGGTGCTGGGGACGCGTGTTCCAGCAGGGAGGCACCATCGGTTTGTGTGGCAGAGCCCCCCCAGGGCAGGATCCCCGGCAGAGCCCCCAGGCTATGGCAAGGCAGACTCTTGCAGGTTTGTGCACTATGTCGCGGTTGACAGGGCCGCAGATGATGGATGGAGCTGCCTCACTCTCACCGTGCCCGCTGTTGCGGTTGTGCGAGAGCTCTGGTTGTTATTTCAGTCCCACAAAATAAATGCCTTCAGCTTGGCTCTTCATCCAGAATTCCAACGAGATGTTCCTGTTCTTCCCAATTTTACTTAATTTATTTTTTTGATTGCAAATTAACCTTTTGGCATTAAGGACCTTGGAAAATTTGGAATTTTAATCTTACAGAGTGAGTTCTTGGGAGGTAGAAAGGGCTTGTATTAGCTCATCCAAAGTATCATTAAATCTCTGTTTCGCTGCCAGTTTGGTGTGTGAATGATATTATGAATGATTCTGCCCATGGCCTCTAACATCAAAGTTAAACTTTTATTCTTTACCTTTTTTCTGTCTGCAGGCTTGTGTATATAAACTTAAAGTCTGGATGAAAGGGTGTCTTAAGAGTCTGCAAGGAAGTTTGCTAGCGCGTATTAGCATGTGGCAGTTACTGATGATCTGAGTGTGCTTTCATGAACCAAGCTGGCAGGTTTTGTTGGAAAGTGTGCATTTGTTTGCATTATGTCTGGCTTGAGGCAGAGCTGTTTATTCCTTCTTTTTATGCATTCCCTCTGTCCAAATGAAATATTTCCATAGACTTCTTGAATCAAACACAGAATCTCTCGGTTGCACAGACCAGTGGGTATGCATCACAGATATTTGGACCTCCTTTTTAAAAAAACATACTTAATAGCTCCCCGTGGTTT
Organism: Rhinoptilus africanus; assembly: GCA_013400135.1. NCBI lineage: Eukaryota > Metazoa > Chordata > Aves > Charadriiformes > Glareolidae > Rhinoptilus > Rhinoptilus africanus. The sequence goes on along the minus strand of VXBO01012131.1, from coordinate 998,752 downwards.
ACTCTTAAATTCAGCTCCTGTGGAAGAGGAACAGGATTACTAGAGTCTGCACGGGATTGTTTTTTCAGAATCTCTCTGGGATTTTCTCTTTGCTTTCCTACGTTGTGCACATCCCCTGGTTTGCATTTGTGGTGGGTTTTTAAATTTATTTTTATTTAAATATAGGGCAGTTTGCTTAACCTTAAAAGCTAGCTACTGTGCCGGTCAACAAGTTCAACAAAGTGGTGGGGTTTTTTGCATAGTGATTTTTTTTTCCACCATGTTCTATTGTGTGTTGAACTCCAGTGATTGGCAGTTGGGCTTGGGAGGGTGCCTTGGGCATCACACACTGTAGGTTCTCATCCTTTACAGCCAAAGCCGGTTTTATGCTTTGCTCAAAGAGAGGTGAAAACAGCAATGAGAACGGAGTGAAAGCTTATCTCGTGACACTTGGGCCTTGTGAAGCCCCTCTCGTTTGACCGCAGTGTTCCTCCTGCCAAACAGTACCTTTCTGAAGAACCCTCTGCTGCGTTTTTCTGTGTTTTCTGGGAAACAAAACAAAGGTTTGGTGCTGGGCTCGCCAGCAGAGCGGGTGTCCCGCTGCGGTGACGTGTCTGGCCCTCGCTCTCTGGCAGGTCCTGCCCTGCCGGGGGCCACAGAGCTCTGCGCGGAGCTGGCTCCCGCTCTGTCCCCTGCGGACCCACTTTGGCGTAATCAAACCGGACCTAATTATGGCAAGATATCCAGGGACTGTAAGAAGTAGGTGTAGTTGTATAAACTGCATGAAATAGTGATGTATTTTATCACTCTTTGGTTACCATGGGGTTAATGTTTTGTTAATTGTAGTGCAATAAATATAGCACAAATCAAAAAAGAATGGTTTAGTTGTTGAGGGTTTAAGTAGCATTGTGCTATTGTACCAAGCAATGATTTTCTGAGGCTTGTATTTTATTTCTGATAATACGAGGATATCCTTTGACAAGGGTAAATGATTTTCCACATTGAAATGTCAAAACTTGAAATATATTTGGAAGTACAAATCAGCACACTGTGTTTTTATGAATATAGCACTTCTAAATGGAAGGCTGATGTATGATGGATTAAAAGAAAATTAGGATTTTGAGCAGCCTACGGAATACAGCAAAACAATCTTGGAGTTGGAGGGTTGAAATGTTGGCTCCGTGAAAAGATGCTGCAAATTAATTAATGATTCTTATGTTTTCTCCTTCATAAGACCTTCTGTCTTTTGTCAATCTCACATCAATATTTCCTAAGAGAGCAGTTGGTCAATATTAGAAATTCATACGTTGTACAATAATCGCTGATGTACTGATATTATTCAAAAGTTGAGACTTGAGAAAATGAAAATTTTACACCTGCCGGAAAAAAGATACGGGCCATGCGTGGAGGTTATAGCATTGACCCAGACATGTTGGTCTCTTCATAAATTGATGGTCCCACCAATATGCGGATAACAGATAAACACCGAAACAAAGCCATGACTTCTAAAGGATAATTTCAAAGCTATGAAGTCATATATAAAGCTTTCATAGAACTTCAGCGCCCCATATAAATAGTCCCATTGTATTCTTTTACTTTCTGGGACTGAAGCCAAATTTTATGCAACTACTTAAACAATAGAAAAATTAGAAATTAAACCAGGTGGGACGATAATAAGTGTTGTGGTTATGGACTATGTAGAGGAAATATTCTGTTAAAAGTATTTTATATAGGGGGGATAATAGTCTGGGTTTTAAACAACTCTTTAAAACTTTGTGTTAGAAGAAAGCGTTCGCTCTTGATGACTAGAATGGAAGACTTGCAGCAGTAGACAATATATATTGTTGGCCTTGTCTGAGATACAGAGGTGTACGCTGAAACCCAGTGACTTCACGCTGAAATCCTGGTGGAGAAGTGCTATATCTGCAGCTTGTATAAATCTCTCTGCCGCTGGAATATATGGGGCGGCTGCAGCGTCTGCCAGGTGAGATTGGTGCCCAGGCAAGGGGCTTCATTTGCAGTAAGTGGGGCTTTTTGGCATTAAGTTTAGGAGCTATTGATCAGGGTCTATGATCTGGATTTTGCTGGTCACTTAGTCTGGGATTTATGTGCTTTGCAGAATTTGGGCTTTAGTTCGTCAGCTGAAGAGGCGGCAGAAGTAGGGAGCTGTGCTTCAGTTAGTCTGGAGTTCACTGGATGGCAGCAATCCTCTGGAAACCTCTCAGGAGACGTGGGCTTGTCAGAGAGACTGTTGACAGCACGGAGCGGCTGAAAAAGCTTTGCAAGCTCTTCTCTGGCAGTTGCTTCAGTCGGAGTTTAAAGAAAGCCTTGTCCTGATCCCTCGGCTGGCCATCACTGTCACATGAGAAAGTATATGAAAATGTGTTGATCGGAGGAATAACTGCCTTTTTCAGTTCTTTAGTACATTTTTTGAGTTAATAAATCTTGAATTACGTTGGGTCAGAGATGATGTATATTACAGTGTTAGATAGGAGTGTTTTATCTTTGATTTTTGGCCTCAAATGCGGGTTGGTTCATTATGGAAGGATGACGATACTTCTCTGCTATGTTGTTGATTCATACCTTTCTCCCACAAACTGGGAGCTGTAACAAATGGCCAAGAAGTGTGAGGCATGGTGGGGAGAGACCTGGAGAAGTCATTTCAAACAGTAACAGCGGATGACCCCAGATGTGTTATGGGGGAAAGCGGTTATTCATGGCCTTTATCCAGAAGGACATCAGTCCCTACTCGACAGCCATGGGGTTGGGACATCCTCGAGCCTTGAAAACAGAAGTGATAGTACCCCAGAGCCCTCTCCTGCTTCAGCCTAGATGTCCCAACTGTTGCAGACTCCTAAAAAAGATCCAGCAGATCTTTTCCTTTTCTGAAGGAGAGCCTCAAAGGCATGCTCCCAAGCTGCGGAGGAGGCCCAGAAAGCCTGGAAAAAGTCAGGAAAACCAGTGAAACAGTGAAAGCTGTGTAAGGGTTAGTATAGATGAGAGCCCTCCCATGGCGGGTCCGGGGGAAGGCCCAAGGCTGGCAAAGCTGCTGTCCCCCAAAGATGGGAAGACAAAGCCATGCCCGGTGGTGCCAGGGGTGCGTGGTGGAGAGGAGGTGCTGGGGAGCCAGGGAAGATGTTGTGGTAAACAACGAATGTTGGATGTCACCCGGGACTGGCGGCCACTCCAGCAGCAAGCTCCTGCTGTTTGTCCCAGGCAGGTCATGGTGGAAGCAGGAGTGCACGGTGGAGGGAATTGTTTTCCCTCACTCCTTGCGACTGGGCTTTCACCTTCAGATGACACTGGTGAAACGAGACAGCCTGGAGCTCGTTCCTCCTGCCAGCACTGAGGAAAGAAATGCACGATGCACGTGCCAGAGCGAAGTACATAATGCCCAGCGAGATGGACTGATTAAAGGGACACTGGCTGTTCACCGCCAAGCCAAGAAGGAACTTAATCTGCCTTAAAATAAACAAATTCAAAGAGGCATTTGCTCCTTTCATTTTTAGAACGAGACATGTTATTCACACTTACGTCAGCTTTTTTCTCACTATTTTAAGGTGCTGTGTTTATCTGGGGGGAAAAAAAAGTCGGGGGAGGGGGGTCAAATCCAAATGATGGTCAAGAAAGGAATAGTTTACTCTTGGTTGATGGTCTATAAGTGATCCAAGGAAATTAATCCTGCAGAAGAGTTGGGGAATGGCTGGAGTCACTGCCTGTTCCTCAACCTGGAGACGTGGTTGAGTGCAGGAGAGGAAACCTCCTCCCACCCTGTCGCCTGCTCTGCCAGCGTGGGGCATCTGGAGCAGGGCCGGTTCAGAGCTTTAATGGTTCTGCTACGAAAATTTGCTGGTCTGGAACTGATATGGAAAATCTTAGGATAGAGTAATGACCTTTATTAAAGAAAAGGACAGAAAACCTCTTGTGGGAAATTGTCTTGGATTTGGAGTCTGAATGAAGTGTGAAGACGCGTTTAGCTTTGTCTGGGTACTGAACAGGCAGAAAATGCTGACGAAATGAACAAAACTGTCCTCAATTCTGTGATCTCTTTGGGCCCCTTAGGCAAAGATTTAGAGAAACAGCATACGTAACAAGGTAGCTGTTTCTTTTTATTTAATTAATTTTCTTCAGTTTAAGTGAATTCATTCAACGATAAGAGCAGCTTAGGAGCTTTCTTTGGGGGGAGGGAAGCATTATTTTAAAATACAAATTCACTTGGTGGTCAAGCTTCCTTTTGCTTAGTTGAAAAGGGTTTTTTTATAATTGCTTTTCAACTGTCTGGCATGTTTAAGGAGGGGTTTTTTTTTGATTTGTGAACAGTTTGGGGTTTTTTTCCCCCTGCATGTGGAAAAAAAGGTATATAATTACTTCAACTCAAAATGAAGCAATTTCTCAGTCTTTGTAAAAGCAATTGGTGTTTAAAAGAGACGAGATGCAGGGAACCATTTCATTGAGTGACTGTCTCAGAAGAGCGGATTGTTTGAAGAAATTCTGAAACAAAGGGCTTTTTAGCTGCGGCTGGAAGGTTGACAGCGCTGCAGCTTGGTTTCGTACCGTTACCTACATCAATCCTCCGTCTCTCCCGGCAATTACAGCGTAAGGGTTGATTGGGTTCGCTGGGGCGCTGCTTGCTCCTGAGCTGATAGCCCATTCCGTCGGCACGGCTGGGCCAAGGTGGTAACTCACTCTAGGACATTTTGTGCCCAGTTTTAAGATAATTTGGTAGGCACAGACTCTGAATTACACATGCAAATTATGCGCTTGCATTATTGCTCTGAGTGTTAGCCAAATTTTTTCGCTTTTATTGTTTTGCTTGTTACACAGTTGGTGATAAATGATAGTAACGCTAGATTTTCAAGGCAAGGAAGTACATCATGTTCAGGCATCAAACCTGTTCTATTTCTATTTTAGGGGACTAAAAGCACACAAATAGCCCCTTGTCCTCCACCCCTTTTTTGTTTTAAAAAAAATGTAACTGGAACATCGGGGTAGGATTTAGAAGTATGATAATAACTCATTCCTTGGGTGTACTCATTCCAGCTTGTGTACCGAAAATGAGTTTTTGACGGACTTATAATTTTGAGAGTAAAAAAAAGGCTGTACCTCAAAACTTTCCCCATCCACCATTGTTTTTGCAGCGTGTTTTGTCATGTTTTGCATTTGACCGTTTCATGTTAGATTTGGTGCTGAAATAAGAAATGGGAACGGCTGCCTGAGCGCCGGCTTTGGGAAGAGGCAGGTTGGGATGCGGGGAGTGTGGTGGGTTGTGAGGATCCGGCAGACAGACGTTTCCAAGACGGAGCCCTGCTCAGCACGTGCTCTGAGGAGCAGTTGGGATGATCTGGTGACCCTCTGCCCCCCGTGGGCCATGTCCCAGGGCTTCCTCGCCACCCCGGCACTCACCCACGGGGCTGGTTTGGGCTGTGCCTGCTCTGCTTCCAGATCCNAATGTGTTTGCAGGTGATTCCCTGCCTTGGTGTGCCCTAGGGGCGGGTGTGTGTCGCGGTTCCGCGGGGAGTGTGGGATCCCTGGGGCTGGGTCCCAGCTGAGGGCAGGTGCTGGAGGCGATGCTCGTGTCCCGCTGCAGAACAAGTCTCTGGGAGAGAGCCCGGCGATGGGGGATCAGCCGCGGGCACGGAGAGCCGCGGTCGGGCTGTGCTGGCACAGGGCAGGGCACCAGGAGCTGCCCAAAGTGTGTGTGTGGTCAGGAGAGCCCCGGTGACGGTGACAAACGGTGTGGCTGAGCACTTCTGCTGGCTGCCTGGCATACAGGTACCCATCGCATCACGTCGGGCTCGCTGGCAACGGCCGGGGTGCGCCCAAGGCACTCTCTGCACCCTGAGCCTCCTCGGCTGCACGGTGACATTATTTGGGTTTAAATTCCTTCTCGTGTTTGAATTAGTGTGTTCTCTCCAATGATGCAATATGTTATGAATATTAAGTGTTTCGGTTAACTGCTGACTCCTGTTTTTGAAAATCTGCCTGCTATCTTCTAACAAACAAGGGAATAATTTGTTGTAAAAGCTTTAAAGCAAATCCAAGAGAGCTGGCGTCCAAGTGCTGTCCCTGGGTTTACACTAAAGTCTCCCAACTCTTTGTGTGACATAGTTTGTTATGCGATTTCTGCAATAATGTATAGACTGTTGGAGCTGCCAAACATCTTTTTGAAAGATAGTTTCCAGAAAACAACATTTTCCAATGTGTTTTTCGATTTCTGCCACCCTGCAATTTGGCATGTACTTGAGAGCTTCGCAATGGTTTATATCATGGAGCCTGAACGTGCAATAGACGTTATTTGCCAATAATTGACCAGAGTGTTGTGTTTGCTTAATTCAGATTTTATTGGAATTCCACAAAATTTTCTTCTTATTTCAAAATATAGGTTGAAGACGTCTGTGTAGTTTGGAGTTGTTTTAACTTTGAGCATGTGAAGAGGTCTGACAGACATCACTGAGCTCATACTGGACCTAATGAAATACGTGTCGATGTACGTTTGTGCATCTACCTACACCCGCAGGGATTATTCCCATGTTGACGCAGTAGCGATAGCTGAATTTAATAATGCCCTGATTTAAGTAGCCTCTGTGACTACTGTAAAGCACATGGGAATGTAGCAAACACAATTCACTCCAGCCATGCCGTGTGGGTGCCCAGAGGAGCTGGGGAGCCCCCGTTTCTGCAGGGGGAGCAGGGATAAGGCAGCCCCTCCGCAGCCTTGCAGAGGGGTGCTTAGCCTCCAGCACAGTGAGCATTATGGATCTCTTCACTAGTAGAAAAGTTTAAAGTACATTTAAATTTTATATAGAAACAAATTAACCCGTAAAGACTACATGCATGGAAGTGCTCGCTCTTACCAAAGCAGGCTGGCATGGCGTGCTGGGCGCTCCTTGCGGCCAGGGCTTGGAGGCTTGCTGAGCACTGACGGGACCGGCACGAGTCCCTTCTGAGCCAGGTTGGCAGAGTTAAGCTTATTATTGCCGAAAACTCGTGAGGTAGGGTTCTTTGTCTTTATTTATTTATTTGGAGTTACCATCTTAAATCCTTTGCAGTGGAGCTTCTCACCTGCCTGGCACTGGTACTGAGTTTGACCTGACGTGTTCTGTATTGCAAGCGTATAAATACTGACTTAGGAAAGAAATAGTTTATTTTCTTTGTCCTGTTAGAATGTAAACTTATGTGTGAAGATGAACAACTAAATAATCTTTTCAAGCAGGTTAAGAAAAAAGTTGTGTCGCATCTGGGTTCATTCAATCCTCATTCACCTCCATTTGCACTTTCCAAGGCACTGAGATGCTTTTTTTCCCTTTGTCTGAGAAAAGCATCCATTGACGTTTTAAATTAGTTATTTTAATTAAGAAATAAACAGCTTTATGAAGTATGTCTTTCAGCGGTCAGTTGTGTTCTTTGCAGAACGTGTGACCAAATGACAGAGCCAAAACGGTACTTCAGGGGCAGATAGCAGCAGGCTGTGATCCTCTGTAGTGTACGCTTTCATCTGCCTTCAGGGTTGTGCCTTTCCCTCGGAAGGTGTGACAAGGAAAACTGGCTTCAAGCAGCTCAAAACGTGCCTCCTCTGATCGTGTGACGAGTTACTGTGTGTCCGGCAAAGCGCGTTTCGCTTGGCTTTTACCTGGAAGTGCTGGCAGTCGTGCAGTTTGGATTTTTGTCACTAACAATTTCAATGTTAATGGGTTTTTTTCTTGGACGTTGATTCAGTTATGGTCAAAATGTAAGCCTATACCTAAGCCTTGAGTTTTGAGGTTGAAAGCGCCTTTGCTCTTTGAAATGTACTTTACCCACTGAAGTGTCTTGCAGATCCTCTCCAGAGAAATTGTCTGGTGTCTGTGAATATAAAGGTGTTGTAGTTACCAGCAGGCAGCCATGAACAGGGAATTGTATGTTAAATAATGAAAACAGAACCCAGTAGTAACTCCAAAAATTATGTGATGCAGAGCCAGAACTTTCTGGACTGTGCTGTCGGTTGGAATTATTTCCCGTTGGTTAAAATGACTTCTCGTTGCCAGTGTGGATTCACCGCCTTTGCGAAGTGGAGCCCTGCTTTGCTGTTAAGTATTGCTAAAATAATTTACATCTGTTTTATTTTTCCCTTCAGCTCCAGTTCAGACATTTTGAGAGATCTGCAAGAGCCTGAGACGTGTTCAGTGTCCTCTGACAAGTAAGTGGAATATATGGGTGGAAAAGTCCTTGTGACCGATTTCGGTCAGTAGTTTCCAGTTTGTGGCATCCCAGGCGTTTGCTGCAGGAGAGGCAGATGTCTCTGAAACGTCAGGTTCTTGGTGGATCTGCCCGGTAGTGGGAGATACAATTTGGTCAGTGGTTTTGCATCCTTGGAAAATAACACCTGGGCGCTCCAAGGATCTACAGATGAGTGGTTGAAAGTCATTGTTCTAATCTAACTGATTTTTATGGCAAATTAAGACAATCTGATCTCTTGTTGTATTTAAAGGTACATTGTTGTCAGTCCCTCCTACATCTCTGTCAAGTTGAACGTGCTGGAATTGCAGCGTCTTTTTGGACTTACTTCAGTTTGATGAGAAAAGAGCATTGTCTTGTTTTTAAAATCTTAACATCTTATTTCTTAAAACCCCAGATCCCTTTCTGTTGTGCAGTGGTAATATTTACAGTTTGCGTCTAGCTGTGCAAGGTGGTGTACAAAGACGTACTAAGAAACCATCCAATGATTCCTGAAGTAACCCCATGAAACACATGAAGATGGAGAGGAAATAGGGGATGTGCGGGGGTGTTGAAGGTGGGCAGTTATAGTGAAATTTGGGATAGTGCAGCGTTAGATCAGCAGAAAAGCTTTGTAGCGATTATACAAAGAAACAGGAGTGAAGGCTGGTGGAGTCTGCAAAAGTAGTACAGTCCACCCTTGCGGCTGAAACTGGCTCCACTGGGATCTCTTGGAATATCACGTCCTCTTTGGTGGTTGATCTCAGGGCATGATGAGAACAACATTGCATTTAATTCTCTTTGTCTGCTTTTTAAAGACTATTTATGACACAATTTTCTCTATTATTTATTAGATACATAAGTGGTCAATAGACTGTGACAGCTCTTAAAATTCATAATTAATGAAAAAAGTAACATTTGAAACGCTCTTAAAGTATGTGCTTAGATAATCTAAAGGATGTTAAGAAGCTTTAATGGAAGCATTAATAAGGCCTTGATTACAGTGGTGTCAGAGGTCAATGTTGGAGCACCCCACTGGAAAAACAGAGAGGAATCCTAAAGCCTTTCTCGTGGAGAGAGGCATCGCATTGGGAAGGTGAGCGGCCTTTACTGGGAGGGCACTCAGAAGCGCACTCTGTTTCGCAGTGCTGCAAGTGACTGGTTGAGGCAGGCAGTGAAGTATAAAATATTTGGTTGTACACGTTGCAGATGCTGGTCTTCCTTCCCCTGGTGATGATTTGGTGCTGCTGCCATGGACCAAAGAGTAGCCACATGGACCACAGATGTTCTTAGATCTGCTACGAGGTTTATGGTTGACGTAGGTCTGATAAATAGGTGTCAGGGATCCTCTGAAGTCCTTGGTGACCACCTCATTGGGTAAATGAAGTAGTATATCTCAGTGAGTTGGATCACTAGGAATTGGGCTCCTGAATAAAATCCAGTCCATCAGGATTTATGGCTCTGAACCGTGATCAGACCAGGAAAGGTGAAACTGTGGCCACCGGAGCTGGAGGGCTCGTGAGTGAGGGAGCTGACCAGTGGCCTGCAGCTCCCTGCGTTCTCTTGATGCTTGAGGCGTGAAAATGCACAGCAAGAGATGGAGAAAACGGGTGGATTTTTTGAGTTCATCTCGTTGCGTTTGCAGTGGGGTGAGAGACGTGAGCAGAGAAGCCAAGGCTGCTGAGAGCGGCCCCTGCCAGCTGCACCAGAGCAGGTCTCGCGTACCGCATCTCTGTCCTTGGCAGTACGCACCCGGAGAAGCTGCCCCCGGCTCACTTGGTGGGAACCCAGGGGCGGGAGGGACAGTACTGGGCAGCCGCGAGGAGACGAGGATGGGCACGTAAGAACTTGGAAGTGATGGGCTGTGTGAAGGCAGTTCACGAGGTTGGTGACAGAGCACGGTGTGAATGGCTGTTCCCATGGCTGACGTAGCATCCTGCTTTATCCATGGCAAACCGTGACTCCATCTCTGGCTGGAACTCCTTCCAGTTTGCCAAACTGTACCCATTAAAATTGCTTCACCTGACAGGCGTGAAGATGCGAGCGTGGCCGATGTTGTTGGTGTGATGATCTTGCCTGCCTTTGCTTTTAAAGGCAGTCACCTTCACCAGAGTGCAAACATTGGCATAAAGATGCACCCAGTCGGGTCAGCTTTTGAGTATGTAGGTGCCTGCTGTGGCGCAGTGGGGAGGAGGGGGCTGGAAGTCATACTCCGTGGGGTTGCGGTGCCCCGTCCTGGCAGGGCTCGGGAGCAAGCCAAGGGGTAACAGCCACGGGGTGAATTGTTCTGCGGCAGCACCAGCATGAGGAATGGTTAACAAGAGGTATACGTTTTTAAAACAATGGTAGAATGGCAATTAATTACCATGGGAACTGTGTACTTCTTCAGTAAGAATTCATGGCAGTCTCTTTTATTGAGGGAGAACTTCAGTTTTGATGATTCCGTGCTTCCTGTAGGAGGATATCTAACACACTTCTCGTGAGATTTTAATTGTCCGTGTAACGCCTGGAGTATAGGGCTTCTATGTATTACATCTAGCTTTAATTTTGCAGGTAGTAGCTAGTCTACCATACAAGTTAAAAAAATTTAAAAATATTTTAAAAATAATTTTAAAATATTTTTGCAAAATGTTGTAAAAGTGCATGGCAAGGCCAACAGTCCTCACCTTCCCTGTCTTATTTTCCGTATGTTCGGAGCCTGCCATCCCCAAACTTGCAGGTGGTGGACTCCAGTTTCTTTATCAGCAGACAGTGACTTGCAGTATTTTGGTGATGGTGCAATCAAATTATTGTCTATTCGTTTTTTGTGCTCCCTGAACTCCGTTTGGGAGATGCCAACTGGCAGCATCGTTTTCTGCAGTGCAGGAGGTAATGCGCTGTGCCTTCAGGGCTTGGCATCTGTGGCTTTTTGCGTGAGTTGGAAAAACGTGTTCCTTAGTGGAAGAAGAAATGGGAATGTCAATAATGCAATCAGTACTGGAGTTCATTAATGGAGTGTTTCTACCTAGCAGTATCGGTTCTTAACATTAGTTATATGTATCCACAGCAAAATCATTTGTTCTTTTAATAATTCCCTTCACCCGGAAACTCCACGGTCATTTGCTGGGTTTGTTTAAGTGGAGTGGTAATAAAGTTAGGCCAGGTCGGTAAGTGCAGAAGACTGTTAAGTAAAGCAGATCTACAACTCTGATTGAAGCTATTCTTTCTGTCCTGCAGAACGGTGTCCCGCAGGGTGCCGGGCGGCGCGGGCGGGAGCAAGCGAGGGCTGGGCTTTGCCAGTGCTACCACAGGCAGGCAGCGTCTCTGTCTCAGCACCAGCCCAGACCTCGTACCGGTTGGGTTATGCCAGAAAGAGATCATCTCTCTCGCTTTATTTTCATAAGAGTTGTTAACCAGGTATTTACAAAATGAGAGAACCAAGTGATACAGAAGCTCCCGTTTTTTGGCTTTGTGTTTTAATACACTTCTGAACATAAGGTAATTACCATTCTGCTGGGGAAAAATGTAGGCGTCAACGCTAGAAATGGGCAGAATATAAAACAGTAAAGCTAGCCTTAAACTAAATTGAGATTTCTGCCTCATTCTCTGTCCTAAGTAATTTATTTTTGCAAGGGTAGTCGTATTTTGCAAAATCTCAAAACCAAACAAAGCCGGATGCTGTGAGTGCGGTGCCGCGTTTGCCAAGCTGGTAGTTTGGATGTTTTTTGCCTTTGGCTGGGATTACCAGGAGTGAGGTTTCTCCGTGTAGAGCAAAGGCATGTAGTGAAGGGCCAGCCTGGATTCCCGTCCTGGAGGAGCCTTTTCATCACCTTTCGACCTTCCCTGGGGAAACGTGAAAGATGCAGTGCTGGTCTGCGCGTCGCTCGGGCTCCAGCACACGCTTTGTACTGATGAAAATACTTTTAAATAGTCCATATCCAGGCTGTTACATCTTTTACTATCTGGAAATCCCAGTTGGCATTATTTGATGCGCGGGGAGGGAAGCTGTCACAGCGTTGCTGTGTGCTGCCCCACACAGTCGCATTTTGACGGTGGGGACGTCCCCACCTGTTGGTGACAGGTCTGGGCACCAAACTGGCTGAGGCTCTGCGGGGCGAGACCGGGCAAGGGGGCTTCATTTAGATACAGCTGTGATCAGGGAGAATACGTTTCTTTATGCTCTCTTAGTATTTTAGATGCAAATCTTTATTATTGCGCTTACTTTTCCATACTAAAGGCAAGCCAGCGTTGCCCCAGAGTATGACCCTTAAAAGCAGGATCATTTTATGAACTGAAATGGAGAAAAATATTCTTCTTTATATAAATGAGTCCTTCTTGTCAAATGTGATTTTAAGTCCTCCTAAAGGATACCTTCCTATTTTATGCTTTTCCACAGTTTGGATTTGGGGTTTCTTATGTCTCTGGAAGGGTTATATTCAAGTTAAAGCTTCAGTGGAGGAGACCTGAGCGGGCTGCCCTTTGCTCAGCAGAGGCAGCATGGCTTGATAATTTGAATTTACTTCACTCAGGGAGCGTGTTCCTGGGAGCGGGAAGGAAGATCAATGCTTTTTATCCCCCTCTCCCCCCTCCCCGGCGGGAGCGGCGAGCTTGTGTCCCCTGCGGTGTGTCCGGGCGGCGTGCGGGTGCCAGGCAGGGCACTGCCAGGGGGAACACTCAGCTCCGTGTTCCCGTCTGTAACCCAGGATGGTCTCTGTGGTGCCGTGGTGGGACGACACGAGCGGGACTGGATCCTCCCACGGGCTTTTTTATCACTGTTTTATTTGTAGCGTTTGCCAGTGTTCCTAGCAGCAGAGTTACAGGTTTCATACAATTTTGGACTGAAGATTTCCGAACGAGAATTAGACCGTGTAAAACAAGCTTAAAACTTGTGCTGACGCTTTATCTTCCCTAAGCAGATGACAAAATGGCAAAAGTGAGATGGGATGGTTGGGTCTCAGTGTAAATCTATAGCTTTGGATTCCAAATGATGCCTTCTCATCTGTCGGGGTGTTCAGCTCTGACCGTAACAGCATCTCTCGGTGCAGTTATGTCTTAGCAGAGGGTGAGAGACTCGTATGAACAGCTGAAGTCCCAGACCAGGATATTGTGCCTTTTTCAATGGGAACAGTGATTTGTTGAGCATTTTAATTTACATGACAGATCTAATAAAGAAGCAATAAACATTCATATTCTGTATTTAGAATAAATTGTCTATTTTTTTGAAGCTTTTAATGAAAATTGAGATATTACATAAATTCCCTAGCATGGTCTTTCATTTGTATGTGACATCCTTGCTATTTATTTGTGAAAGTGCACAAGTGGAGCAGTGCAGGGATATTTTAGTGGCAGTTTGGAGCATATTTTTAGCAAAACTTCATTCCTTTCCGGCAATTTACTTAAACACAATTTCCATGTTCTCTGAGCTTTCAAAAGGGATTTTTTTTCTTGCTTTTCTCATTGTCTGTTAAGTAACAAATCCACTTGCTGTGGAATAATGTTATTGGGATGGCATAAGTTTGTATTACTGGGTACCTGATGTAACTGAGGCAGCATTTCAGCGCTCGGGCACCTCTTTGGGAGCCCTTACTCAGAGTCTCACAGTTCCCTGCTGTGGAGTCAGATAGATGGTTGATGACACCCCATTAACGGCACACCCGCCTCCGGTCTTTGGGCAGTACCAGCTCTGAATGCCTAAAAATTAACGTCAGGATTGATGGATGGCTTTTATAGTGACTTTACCATTCAGTCATAGCTCAGTTTCACTCCTAAATACAGTTGCAGCTTTTCTGTAGAGCTTTTAATGAAATTCCAGAAAAGATACGTGGTGGATATATGTCTGGTGGGGAAAAAACAAAACAAAACAAAAAAAAGGACTTTTTACTTGTTACCAAAAGCACTGTTGGGCTTTAATTGTTCTCTGTTGCAATTCAAGATCCCCGCCTGCCTCAAAGCGTGCCTTGATGCTGTGAGAAACCAGTTCAGTTCAGCCCTGAGGTGAGGAGGCTGCTGGAAATGCCATCGCATCGTCTGTGCCTGACTTGACCCGAGATGGGGACAAATGACCCTGTAGTATGTAGTCAGGGTCTCCTTATCCCTGGACAAGCAATCCTCATTATTACAAATGCACTGTATGGCGTGGGAAGGGATCTGTCACACCAAATACTAACACGGCACGTTTCTGTAGAAGGTCGAGTGCATTTGCTCTGCGTTTTTAATATTGGTGGCACCGTGCCGTGTGACTAGTGGCTCACAGTCTAAGAGTACAATAATGTTCTTAGCCTAATTAAAATGAATGTAAACCAAAGTTGAATCCAAAATTTACAAATTTTAGACCCCCTGAAGTAATGACTCTTATGACCTTAGTGGCACCAGGAGATGTACGTGGAGAGGCCCTGGGGCTCCCAGAAGCTTCCTGGCTTGCAGGGCTCCTTGCCGCGGGGGCTCCTTGCCCTCAGCTGGTCCCTCCCCCTTACAGAGGGGTGTCCCCGGTCCGGTCTGGGCACTTGCCACCCGGTGCCGGAGTCCCTGCAGCAGGTATGGAGTACCATCGGGTACCTGCCTCTGCTGCGGATGCTCGGACCTTCTGAAGTGCCTACAATGCTGGGCGGAGTTTGGAGGCTTCCCAATGCTGCCTCAATTCTTAAGAAGAAAGCTTTCAGGTAGAAAAAGCGTATCAAAGATCAGAATGCATTCATTTTTTGTCCCAGTTCAGTGTGTCTTTTCAGCCATGCAGTGGAGAGACGTATTTTCCGCACATACTCCAGTGTAACACAGTTTGGAGTTAAATTCTCCTTAGTTCTTCTGGAGTTAGAATTATTAAAATAGGCAACTTCCTTTTTCTTTGGGTGAAGAACATACCTAACTCAGTCAAAATCACCTTGAACTCTTAATTTTCTGGAGAAAAAGCGGCAGCCCCACATTAGCAAGATACTGTATATTAACCGGGTTCGTTTTAGGAAGAGGCTTGGTCTGTGACGGCTGACTGGCTGCTTTCCAAGGAATACATTTACTTCAGCCCTGGCTGGCTCCATGGAGCAAGTCCTTCAGCCGTTTCAGCCAAGGCTGATTTTCTGTGGTCTCTGCCTCCGATTCCCCACGCGGAATAGGTGCGCCCAAAGCATTGCCTGCTTTTCCCCAGGAACCACGCTTGTTTATTAGACTCTGCCGCTGGTGACTTAATTTTTATTGGCAGACAAGTGGTTTTAAGTTCAAATTCAGAAACAGAGTAAGGTTTTAATCCTTCAAATATAAATGAAGTTCCTGATTCTGAGCAAATGTCTGTGTGTGGGTAAGAGTTAATAGGTGAGGCATGAAAATCTGAATTGCGTGTGGGCTGCTGCCGGACACAGCTACGTATGCAGACAGCTCTGTCGGCTTATGTGTTGCTGGTGTATAGGATTGTACCAGTCCCTGCAACTTTGCAGCCTCGTGGCTTGATAAGAGTTTAGTATTAGACTGACACGGACCCTGCGTTCAGAAATTGCCTTATTAAACAAACCCTCCAGGCAACAATTGCATGTTTCACCCATTTTTGTGCCTGCAGGTGACAGCATCAGGCTGCTGAGTCATGTTTTGGGGAGAAACGCAAATCTCCCAATCATGTTTTTGTGAATATGATTACGTATTTTGTAATCAAAAGAGACTTTTTTAGTGAATTTGGTGTTTTCTCTTGTACCCTTTACACTCCAGGAGGGTGAGCTGGGTCGGGGGCTGCTCCCTCGGCAGGGGACTCCACTCCACGGGGGCGCTGGAGGCGGCTGTGGCCAAAGGGGAGCCGTGGCAGCGCGAGGAGTCCGTGTCTGCAGCATCCTCTCGCCTCTAGGGTGGGGAATGTGTAGAGAAAACTAGCTGAAGATTGATTTTAGAAGACAAAGCATTGATTTTCTATGTTATTTGGGGCTCTATATTATGCTTTCTGGAGCAGTGGGGATTGGCAAGTCTTCCTGTTTTTTCCCAGACTTGCAGGAGATGTGTGTTCTTGTCCGAAGGCATTAGCTGACATCTGGCAGGCCTAAGTTCAGGTCAAGACAAACTTATAGAGGTGTCAGATGAATAAGAAAATATTTTTCTCTCTAAAGTTTTGCAGGTGCAGTCATTTGTATTCCTTGTAACTATAGTAAAGATAGTATCAGATGGAGTTTGGGAACTCAGATGGGCTTTGTTAAATTACTAGCTTCCAGTGATTTGTCTGGTGTCTTCATAAATCCCATACCTGCCGTGGTGGGAAGGGGGCTGCTGGGTCCTTATTTAATGGGTTGATGCAGATTGCCCGGTGGTGAGGATTCCACAGTCTCCTGGTGTAATTTCCTTCATTATCACCATCAGTAAAAGGATGGGTATTTCTTTGCTGAAAAGTTAGTGACGCGTATAAGCCTGGTAAGGAGAGAAGTGGATTTTACACTTTGGAAGACTATGGCCATTTCTACTCAGTCTTCTCTTTCCCAGAGGAAACAAAACCAGTTTCTGTAGAGTCGTGTTCCCTACACCTCTAATCCCTCTAGTTGGTCTTCTTTTCTGTCCTCCTTTGGGACAGAGGAGGAGGGAATGATGAGCGGAAAACAATGTGCTGTATGTGCAGTGAGATTGCGATAGCTGACAAATGTTTTGATCTGGTTTGTGCCCCTCTGCCTCCCCTCCCTACATTTCCCTTTTTCAGCCTTTTGAATATCTTGCATGCCCCACAAATTCCCCATAATGCAGTGGAACTTCATTTATCAGCTTATTCCTCGACTTTATTACCTTTCTCTCTAGTGGGATGTCACACTGCTTCAGTGGAGCGACTCCCGTGCAGATATGTGTTTTCTCAGATGTGTTACGGATTGGATTTTGTTCTATGCTGGCATTTGAGGCACAAACTAGTGGTAGGCTCCTCTGGAGTCACCAGTCCTGGTACTGGGCACAGATTCTGTCTCTTTGGCCAGCTTAAAGTGTTATTTACCAAGAATTAGTTATCGGTTTATTTCTGAAAGGCTCGGTAAGCATGAAAACTGTAATGAAATACGTAATGACAGTGTCCCTGGGGTGTCCCCATGCTGTCTGGCTGGGGTGGGGTGCCCTCTGGGTGCTGGCACTGGGGGGCTGGTGGGACCCCCCCAGCCTGCTGGGGCTCCAGCCTCGCGTAGGCACCGCGCTACAGCGCTCTCCCGGCTCCCCCAGCCGCTCTCAGCCCTGTGAACGTGGGACAGCGGGCAGAGTATTTGCAGGGGGGGTCTCTAGGTTGATTCTCATCACTTATTTCTTGGAACAAATTTCTGTGACCATTATCTTCTCTGGGTTACTGGTAGTTACAAAGCTTTAGGTTACTAAAAGCTGTAATTAACTTCTCTGCTTTTTCTGTTTCCTTTTTGAAATATTTTTAATTTCTGTGGAAAATAATTGATGAAGTCCTCATTTAGTTCGATGTTAATTTTTTTCTGATGTTTGCATCCTGTCTTAAATTCAGCAAAACAAAAGTAGGAAATGTGAGCTATTTCATTCCAGAACAAAATCTGGATGTAATAAAAGGGCAGTAGAAAGTCGTATCTGTAAGGTCCTCTATAAAGTGAAATACGTATAAATAGCATCAGGGTTGTAAAAGTATTTATGGAAGTAAAAATAAAAATCAGTTGTCCTCAAGCACTTTAAACTCAAATAAATATCCTTATTGTCAGCGGGATATTTGGTATGAGATGAAGGCTGCCACAGAGAGTTTACTTTGCCATCGTAAGCTACAAGAACATTTGGAAGTACTTTGAGATACTGTTCTCTGGGTTTAAGTAGATAATCCAGTTTGAGGTTTTATTTACTGGAGGAGGGAGAATACGGATCTAAGAGAGCGAGCGATGCTGTGCCGAAGTAAATGCAAGATCTGACAGACGGCCACAGCTCTGCCCGTCGCCCTGCAGCGATGCTCGCAGGTGCGTGCCTTCAATCCCCCCGCCGGCTCCAGAGGTGCAGCCTGGATCCCGCTGTGCCGGGATTGGTGCTGGTCCTCCGGCACGTGGCCGAGGGTCTCGGAGCTGCAGGAGCTCTGCCTCCACCCTGGCGCCGAACGGAGTGCGGAGACGCGAGCTCTTCCCGTTCATCCCTGTTAGTGGATGTCTCGTGGCAGTCAGCAGGGACACGGACTTTGGCATTGGAGAGGTTCCCGTTGTTGTTTTCTGTTGTGAGTTACCAGTTTAAGCCAAATGAATAATCCCTGCAAGATGGATTCGTCCTAGCAAATGGGTAAAAAAAAGAGTGCATTTATATGGACTGTTTAATTAGTAATAGCTATTGGTGGGTGAGCAATATCTTTCATGTCAACACTACATGGAATTTTAAGCTCTGAGGCTGAATGATGGAAATTAGCTGCTTAATTTAAATATGGCTAGTTTAACAATTTTTTTTCTTTAAAATTAACTCTGTGACTAAAAAGAAAACACTTCTTTGAGTTTCCAGTGGAAAATTCTTTGTCCATAAATGAGAAGAGCCTCTGGCAAGGAGAGCCTGTTTGAAGACGGGAGTCCCACGCGCTTTCCTTCTTGGGTAACCGCGGCCAAACCCCCTCGTCCTTGCCCTGGGTGGCCGAGCCGCGCAGGAGGGCTCGCTTTCAGGTTGACCTTTTCTGATATAATGTAATGGGGTTTCGTCAGCGCCAAGGGCTCTTCTCATTTATGGACAAGGAATTTGAAAGGTTGTTGCTGCTCCTTCCCCGTCCAAACCGGTCCCTGGTGATGGGAGAGACTCCGTGATGCCCCGTCCTGCGGGCTCAGGGTGGATGGGGCGGTTCATGGGGGCTGTATTTCTCTTCACCGTCAGCAGTAACACACACGTCTGTGTGCCCACACACCGCTTACAGCGCTTTAATGGAGCCTTCAGTATTTACTGAAATATTCAAAACCCTATTTTCCTTTTTCTTTTTTTTCCATCAGCAGTTTTCTGGACCTGCAAGCTAACAAGAGGAAGTCACGCCAGCCCCGGGTGCGAGACGGCGATCAGCTGCTTCCCAAGAGCAAGCGGAAGAGGAGCTAGTGCTGCGCTGCTGCGGAGCTTCCAGCTGCGCCGGAGGCGTAACGCTGGGAAATGCTTCTTTTTTCCAGATTTCAGTGTATCTGGGTACTTAATAAAATGCTGAATTTTCGCATAACTGACATTCAACCTGCCTTAAAATAGCCAGATGGGTGTGCTGATGGATTTTTGTTCCTAGCGCTGTGGGCCGTTGAAGTTTAAGGTTGGTCATGGAGCGCCGGAGAGCTGCTGGAGCCCGGAGCCGGTCCCTGGGGCTGCGTGGAGCCACTATCCCCGCTCACGTCCCACAGATGCTTCCTCTGCCCTCCGGGAAGCAATCATGGGCCAGCGTCTTTCCCGGGGTCGGGCTGATGGGGATGCTCCAGTTCCCTGGCTGGGCTGGGGACGGGGCCTGGGGGAGCTGAGGCACGGGGCAGGCTTCTTCTGTTCTACAGAAACATGCTTTTTTTCTTCTTTTTTTAATACATCCATGTAAACTTTCTCATTAGTATGTGTCATTATTTCAGTTTAAACTCATTAAATTTGAAAGAAATTGGAGGGTTGTTGGAGATTAAATACTCTAGCTTTAAAAGACATGTTAGCGTTTAAGTCTTATCTTGGAAAATGATGAAGTTTTGTAATGAAATAAAGCAATGCAAGAAAATTAAAGTAAACCTGAACAACTGGGCAGGTTTTTAAAAACCACAGCTTGTAAGCAAAGTACACACTGTGCGAAATATTCCAAGATGTTCTTACTGAACCCTGGAGCTTTGGCCATAGCCTTCATCGGAACTCTGCGAAGAAGGTGCAAAATCCATTGAGGATTGAGGGTTTTGTGTCTTTTGACTTCAGACTGTAGCTGTAATTGGGATTGGACATTTTGCTTTTCAAAATACTCCTCAATGATCTGAAAGGTCCCTTCCAACCTAAACGATTCTGTGATTCAATCCACGGTTCCCAGCAATATTTTTGTGTAGAACGGGATAATCTGTGGCGAATACAACCTGTAATCTCTGCATTGAGGTAAGTAAATGGAGAGGAAAAACAGGAAGCTGATTTTGTTTGGTTTGTTTTTTACTAAAAGCAAACCTTTTAAAAGAGTGTAATTATTGACTTCTGCTTTTGGGCCTGCCTTTTAAAATAGTGATTAATACAAGACAGATTTAAATTTCATGCAGTTAGCCAGAGAAGAATAAAAATGTTTGCATGCATAGTGGGCAATGAAATTCACACAGATGGGTGTACCTCGGCCGCTGAGCATCCCTCGGAGGTTTTCATTCTTATGTTTTAATGGTATTTGAGTTAGCAGCACTTCATTTGTCCTTAATATGGAACTGATATCCCCTGTCATACGCAGAGAACAGCCTCAGAAAACTCTGTCAGTACAATCGGAAGGTCGGACACGGGATGCAGCTGCAGAGGGATGGTGGATATACCTCCGGCGAGGCAGTGTCCGCGCTCTTTGGCGGGGGCTGCCCGGCTGACGGGGGTGACGCGGGACGCCCAGCAGTGCCGGTGCATGGGGATGGGGTTCCCGCAGTCCTTAGCTTTCCTTTTTGAGAGATGGGGCCATGAATGTGTTCTGTCGGTAGCAGGTACTTCTGCAAGCGGAACCGGGTGCCACGTGCAGGGTTAAATTTGTCATTGATGACAGTAACCGGTGATGTGAGATGAAAATGCATTTCAATACCCAATAAAGGGAAAAAGTCTAATTTATTAAGTAAGTATGGGCTAGAAAGTGCTTAGAAAAAAAATCAATATAGAAGGTGAATAAAAGCAGATGAAATGTGAAGTCCGCGCTGTGTGGGTGGCTGGAGGCTGGTGAGGGGCTTTGTACCCTCCGGAGCCGGACAAGACACTGCTGTCGGGGCCGTGGAGGTCCCGGGGGGCAGCAGAACATCCCAACTGTCACCCTGA
Organism: Rhinoptilus africanus; assembly: GCA_013400135.1. Taxonomy (NCBI): domain Eukaryota; kingdom Metazoa; phylum Chordata; class Aves; order Charadriiformes; family Glareolidae; genus Rhinoptilus; species Rhinoptilus africanus. The sequence goes on along the minus strand of VXBO01012131.1, from coordinate 977,716 downwards.
CTTCAGAGTGCGTCCCCTGGCACTTGAAGAACGCAAGAAAAACTTTTGCCCTTGAACCTATACTGTTTAATGTATAAAAACTCATGACTTTTGGAAATGACTGTTTTCTTTCCATTCATTCATTCGAATCATTATCTCTCCGAGCAGAAAGCCAGAGCTCGGTCCCGCTTTGGTGTGTGTTTCAGAGGGTTCCCTTCCTGTCAGCCTGGGCAGATGTGGGGAGACGTGACCCTTCCTAACACTGTGTTAGTCTTGCGCAAATGTTTTGACTCCGGACCCTTCTGTTGTCGTTTGCAGTGAACCACAGGGTGACCTGCCATCTTGGCACGGGGGCAGGCTTTCCCCAAAGAGCTGTTTCCAGTTAAACTCAAAATGTTTATTTCTTATGTGCATCCGCTTTGTCCTTTGCAAGCCGTGGATGTTTGTTTGTTGTACGTTGCTTTTGGCCGGGAAGGCTGCCCTCACTCGCGCCGGCGGCGTGGCCGTGCAGCCCGTGCCGGGATGTGCTGTGCCATGCCGGGTGCCAACTCTGGAAGTGCCACCTGCGGCTGCATCCCTGGCTCTTCCTTGTCACCCGGGGGACCCACAGAGATGGGAGGGAGCCCAGCCCCGCACCTGCGGCTTCGGGCCGTGGCAGCTGCTGCTCCAGGGGTGTTCGGGGGGGGTTGAGCAGATGTGCGGGGGTCGAGGTATGGGGAGTCTTAAGGAAACCCTTCTCAAGGCTGTGCTGGTTTTATAGTTTGTTTTTCTTGTATTTTCTTGTATTTTTTTTCAGGTGGCCAGGCACTGGGACTGACTGGGACGTGCTGCCGTGCTTCCCCTTGGCGAGGGGCTGCCGTGCCTTGGGAGGGTTCGGCTCGGCGCTGGGACCAGCTGCGGAGCCGGTGTGCGGCAGCGCTGGCCCTTCACACGGCGTCACGGCGAGTAACGGGGTACCGGGGTGCAAGAACCTGATGGTTGGTTGGGTTTAGTGAGCTCCCAGATACTCCCTTGTTGGTGTTTTGGCTGTTCTGTTTGCAAAAAGCCCTTATTCACTTCTCTGTGCCATGGTTTAGTACATCGCAGCCGCTGTTTGCACTGTGTATTTGGGCTGATGTAGAACCAAATTCAGCCACATCGTGCTTTCCAAACGGTGACACTTCCACACGTCTGTTAGAGTGTGCTTGGGGGATTGATGGGTTATTTTGTGCCTGCTAGAATTCAGCTCAGAAAAAGGAAACCTTGAAACCCAGCCTCCTTCCAAACCGGCTCAAAAGGTGTGTTTAAAGAAAAAAAAAAAAAAGCCTGAAATATTTCCCAAAGTTTGACCTTTTTAATAACTCCCTGAAGGTTTCAGAGCCTAAATGCCAGCCATGATGTCAGGCACTGCAGGCAGAAACACCCTTAGCTTTACGGCCCACCTCGGCGGGGAATGGGGATGGGGACAGGGACAGGGATGCTGTGGGGGGAGCAGCCCCCCTCCCTCTCCCTTGGAAATGCTGAATCTCCCCAGGCTCTGGGGAAACCTCCCCCCGATGCTGGTGGCTTCTCTGAAACGGTCGGAGCATCGTTCGTCATCCCAGCCCATGGCATGGCCACGTCTCGGTACGTACCCCCGGGAGCTGGATGAGCCCCTTCTTTGGAAAGGATTTGCAATTCTGCGCTTAAAACCAAACGCAGAACCAGGAACGCTCCGATGGTTTTGGTACCTCAGCAATCACTTGGCGAGGCTGAGAGGGAAAGTGCTGCCGGAATACAAAGTCGTGCCACAATTAGTTCCTCGGGCATCAGGTTTTCTACCCAGCTTGTAATTTCTCCAAGAGAAGTACAGATTTATGCAAGAATTGGATAGATGCGTTGAAAGCTGCCATATTTTTTTAGGGAGAAGGTTCAAATGTGAGGGTTGCGATTGATTCATCACGGAGGGAATGCATTTATTTCCCTGTATGGTTTGTTCTGCCTGTTCCTCTGTGCGCGCAGAGCGGGGTTGCCCTCACCGCTGCTGGCCCGGGGAGCGGGGCGGCTGCCAAGGGCTCCCAGCGCTTGGGCGCCTGGTTAACGCACTGCGTCGTTGCAACCACAGGGGTAGGCGAATATTTGGGTACTTCCTCATCTCTGCTGGCAGAGATGCTGACCGCGGGTTTGAAATGGTTTACTGCTCGTTTCCCCATCAAACTGCTGTAAAGCAGAGTTTTGCCGGGTGATGTTTATGCAGCAAAGTCATGTTCTGAAGGGGAGCAATGGCAGGACCAGAGGAAATGGGCTGAAGTTGCGTCAGGGGAGGTTTAGATTAGCTATTAGGAAGAATTACTTTACTGAAAGAGTGGTCAGGCACTGGAACAGGCAGCCCAGGGAGGGGGCTGAGTCACCATCCCTAGAGGTATTTAAGAAATGTGTTGATTTGGCACTTCAGGGTGTGCTCCAGTGGCAGAGATTGTAGGGGTGTTTTTGTGTGGGTGTATGGTTGGACTCGATGATCTCAAAGGTCCTTTCCAACCATGGAGATTCTATGATTTCTTCGTGCTGCCAACTGTGTTTGCACACGTGCCAGCTTCCGATGAGCAGCTGCGTAACGCTCTCCGTTACTCCATAGGTATAAATCACTGGTACAGTTCTCAGTAAGCCAGAGGCGGAATTTCAGGATTCAGCCTGGCTTGTGGGATTGTGCTGGAGTTTTGCATTTGGGCACGTGGAAGATGTTTTTGGCAAGCGGGGTTCAGGACGGCGCCCGCAGCCGCAGTCCCTGCCAGGCGCAGCGTCCGCGTGGTGCGGGCAGCGCTGGTCCCTCCGGCGGGCGTCTGGAGGGAAGCCTCTCTGACAGCCAGCCATTTGCAAGTGCGCATCAAATCCGTATTGTGGCACTCTGTGCAGCCAGCTGGAGATCCCTCTCCAGCGCAGAGAGGCGGGCTCTGCAGCTAAACCCCCCCGTTGCCATTTCCACCCACTGCTCCCCTCCAGCGCCCACCCCCCCTTCTCTGGCTGATGAAATCCGGATGCTTTCAACATCTCACCTGCACGGTAATGGAGAGCCCTGCGGTCATAAAGCAACTTCAGTAAAAATAATGTTTGTCCCAAACGGTGCAGAACTGCCTGGCCACCCTCCTCCCTGACCACTGGAATCCCCACTTACGGGGTACGTCTTTACAAAAGCCTTTTAAAATCTTTTTCAAGTAATTGCATTATTAAATACTTAATGCGCCTCCTGATTACAGCTGAGCAAATAATTCACAATGAATATTTAGAGAGGATCTTTAGGGAGGGTTAACCATGTTTTTCTCTCCAGACTTCCACGTCTACCCCGTAAGTGGTTACCGGTTATTTGTTGTTCGTGTTGGTTCACTGGGTTTTTAAGTGTTGCGTTAGCTTTTGCTGTGATGATCAGTCCTCAGACAGGTCCTTGAAAACAATTCAGTGTGATATTGAAATCTGAGCTCTGCTTTTGGGCTCGAGAGGCACTTCTGCCTGGAAATACTACCAACGGCCAGTTTACAGTTTATCTGCTGGAGGTACTTGTTTGCTCCCTGTGACTGGTACCCGCTGTTCTCCGTCTTGTGCTCTCCAGAAATAAGAGTGAAAGACCTGGACTGCAGCTGGAGGGATTTCAGTGGAGCCCGAAATGTGGGAGGGATGCTGGAGAACGACCCGCAGGAATTCCCACCTCCTCCCTGCCATGGGGGAGCATCCCTGACGGAGCAGTGGGTCTGCTTGAGAAAACGCATCTTGACACTTCCAAAGATCCGCATTTTAGAGGGCTGGCAGAGCCCCGTGATGAGCGGTGATAATTACTGCTTTTACGTGTCAGCCGTCCTCCCAGGCATCGGAATAGCTGCATCCTGCTTTTGCTGCTGCAGACAGCGCAATTTGTAATACAAATTACTGGCAATTACAGGAAAAAAAAGCCAATTTACAGTGGCTGGGCATGGATCAGAGTTGAACCCATAGCGGGCTGTTTTTACCACGAATAATTTAAACCCTTCAAAGCTGCCGGGGCCTTGGGTGTTGTTCCTGTGGGTGCTGCAGTCGGGGCACCCGGCTGCTGCAAGACCAAATGGAGCAGGAGGGGCTCGTTCCAGCCTCCCTCATTTTGCATTCCCCTAACGAGCATTCCCCTGACGAGCGCCTGGCGTGCGCCGCTCCAGGGATGCCCTCTGCTAGTGGAGGTCATCATCCGCTTCCCCGCACCCGCACCGCTGGCTTCTCCGAAATCAGGTGCTTTTGGCACTCGAGAGGATGCCGGAGGGATGCCGTCGTGCTGTGGTAGTGATGGGAAATGCTGAGTTGGGGCAAAACCCCCGGTTCGTTTTCAGGAGCTCTCTGTCCCCCCGGGTGGCATCACACGAGTCGCTTCATGGTGCAAACGGGATGGAGAGTGCGATCCGAGCAGCGGCTGTGCCGCCACCCCTGGGCAGAGGCACGAACGCGTATGGGTTTATTTTCTTGTCGATATGACAAACGGCCGTGCTATAAAGCTGCATAGATTTAATTTTCCCCCCGCCAGCTGGGCGTGATCTGCGTATCGTAGCACAGTCTGGTCCCTGCAAGCGAGCGAATGCACCCAGAAGGTCCCTCTGTGTGGGATGAGGAACATCCCTCGGGAGAGAGCAGGAGGTGCCGGGGTCTGTGCCCCGGGCTGGCGGCTGGCTGGGCCCGTGCACCGCATGAAGAGAGCACTGAGAAGACCTGGGACTAATCACCACCTTCTTTTGGAAGCTCCTTTGAACTGTCTGGAAGTTGGCCCAAGAAGTCTGTTTTCTCTTGGACGACGCTAAGGAAATTTTCTAGCAAATCCCTTTTTCACCAGCCTTATCAGAAGTAACCCACCCGCGCTCAGATCCCAGCACGCTGCGGAGAAAACGACTTGGTGGGGCTATTGCTCTGAAAATCCCTTCTGTGCTTCCCTGCCCTGCCTCCTGCGCTCCCTCGCCGCGCTCTCCCCTCCATCACGTACCCACTGTGGTACACGTTGTCACCTACACATCCCGCCGTGGCTCGTCTGCTCCTGGCCACCATCCCTTCACTGGAGACGGAGCGGCTGCTCCGAGCACAAGCAGGAGGGTCACAGAATCACAGGGTTGGCAGGACCCTCTGGAGATCCCCCAGTCCCACCCCCTGCCAGAGCAGGGTCACCCAGAGCAGGGGGCACAGGAACGCCTCCAGGCGGGTTTGGGATGGCTCCAGAGACGGAGACTCCCCCACCTCCCTGGGCAGCCTGGGCCAGGGCTCTGCCACCCTCAAGGGAAAGAAGTTCCTCCTCGTGTTTAGGTGAAACTTCCCATACTCGTCAGCAGTATGGAGGCGAGAGTCCCGCCGCCCCGTTATGGTTCAAGAGGGGCTGGCGCAGGAGGGACAGACCAGAGACCGGGTGCGCACTTGAGCCATGCTCTGGGAACAGCCGAGGCCACGGTGACGGGCTTAAGAAAGAGCAGCCAGAGGCGAAACCCAAGTGTGCCGGCAGGGATGTCACTGGGGTGCTGGGTGGTGACCTGAGGGGCTGCTCGTGCGAAGCTGTGTTTCCTACGCTCGCTTCCTACAAAACTGCTAATTAGCACCACTATTTCAGCAACAGCATCACCGCACCCTGCACGGAGTTGGGATTTTTTTTTCTTTTCTGGTGACTTTTATTTTTTAGTGCTGCTGGAAGAAATGCTCGACTGCTTTATTTGGTGCCATTCATAACAGCAGCTGAGTCAAGGGGTTTTATTTCAGTGGAGCTCTTAATGACTGGAAAGGAAACGACTGGCAAGTAATTATAAACTGTGGGGGTGCAGCTGGCGGCACACCTCCCCAGCCGGGGATGCTGCTCCCACCGCGCTCCCCGGGATGCCGCTGCCCCGCACAGCAGCCGTGGTGGGTGCAGGGACCACCGTACCCCTCCCCAGGGGGATCGTGTTTTCAAAGTGAAACATGACGGCACATTTTTAGGCATTTTGCGGTGAGCTGGGGACCAGTGGGAGGGCAGATGGGCTGGGAGGGGAGAGGCTGAGCTCTGGTCCTTCTTGGGAGTCTCCAGCCCCTTCCCCTTTTTCTGGATGCGGTGCTCTGGGAGCGGCAGGCTGAGCCCGGCACAGACCCCGGGAGGGCAAGGGGAGCTGAGCGGGGACCCTGACAGCGGCTGGGGGTGCCCCAGCTCGGGGGGTGCCCGGCGGGAGGTGATGCTGTGGGAGGTGGCTGTGGAGCGCTGAGGTCCTGAGGGGCAGGGGACGGAACAGGGGCTGGTGGGCTGGGGGCTGTTGTGGCAAGGACTGATGCTATTTCATGTCTTCTCTTCTGCTAAGTACCAATTTTCAGCGAGCTGTTGATTCCCAGTAAGATCCTCCCTGCCTCTCCAGGTGTGTTCAAAGTCAATCAAATACCACTTAGTGTTCTCCAGGAAAAGTCTTTCTTTTTAGATCCCTTGCTGGAGTAGCCGGGCAGACAACAATTTATTTTGCAACTCGCATTGGGTCTTGGCTCCCAAACACAGATGATTCAGCTAACGCACGGCTCCCGGGTGGTGCTAGCCTAAATAAAGGCAGAAATCTCACCGCAGCATTTGATCTGAGCCTACACCTGCCAAAAGTAAACCCATCCGCATTCTAGCAGCCTCCCCCAGAAGAGAAATGATTTCTCTGTAGTATAGGTGCGTTGTGTAGGTGACTCATAGATATTGGCTCTGCTTTGAGCAAAATTTTGGGTTTCCATCCCAACTTACCCGTTCCACAGTCTCGTGGAAGCCGCTGCGTCGAGGTGCCCGTGTGCCACGACTGCGGCGCTCCCGTCAGGTCGGGTGTCGCAGGGCAGGGCAGGAGCCGTTCAAAACCCATCTCTGCAGGAACCCCTGCCTCCCGTCGGGGTTCGCTGGATGCTCCCCGGCTCCCAGGCCAGGAGGAGGGGTCCCCGCAGCAGCCTTGGCTCCGCTTTGGAGCTGCAGGAGGGTTGGGAGGAAGGAAGATTTCGCTGTTGTTGTAAAACAACTGTTCCCCTCATGCCGTTACAGCACATGAATGTGTTAAAGCTGCAGTTTTGATCAAAATGTTTAATTTTCCATGAGATAGTTTCATGGCGTGTTTAACAGGCCATAGAGAGCCCCCTGAAAGCCGGTTTGGGTCTGGCGACTCAGCTCCATGGAAGTGTCTTGCCTGAGCTGCCCCCACAGCAGGGGGAGGGATGTCACAGAGGGCGAATTTCAGTTTTGCTGCTGCAAGTCAGCCTTAGGAGCACACGGAGGAATTTTTCAACCCCGTGAGTCAATTCCACCCCTCGAACATCGACTCTGCCAGAGAGCTCAGTGACAAACGGCACCACGCGCCGTGGAAATGGCAGCTTTTATGGCCCCATGAGCAATTCAGCAAGAGAAATGATCCCCCTTGCCGTCTCAAACCACCTTGCTGTCAGTTTATGGCCTTTCTGGAGCAGCAAGTTTAGGCTGGGACTCCCATTTTCAAGTGTTCATTTTGCTTTTTTATATTAGGGTCACCTCAGGGCTGGGCATTGAACAGCCTACATATTTTACAGGCTTTTTCAGGGTTTTGCAAATCGATGACTGGTAAGCTGTTTGCCTGGTGGGCGTTAAGGGGATTTTGTGCCCTTTTTCCACCCTTGCCCGGCTGCCAGGGCCAGCGCCGGCGATGCTGGGAGCGGGTGGCAGAGGGCTGTCACTGTCTGTGGGGCAGGGAGGGGACAGGGGGGTCAGGGAGCCACCAGCCTGGGGGTGGTGGGGGGTATGGAGGGGGGAGCTTCAGCCC
>VXBO01012131.1:938855-960920 GCA_013400135.1 Rhinoptilus africanus | reverse complement strand
TGGCTTGTTTGCTGGCAGGAGTATTTAATAAACGATCTTTTGATTTACGGCGAGTCCATTTCGGTAGAAGAAGAGATATTTTGGGATTTGAATGCCTTACCCAGGTGCGGGAATTTAAGGTAAATCATCACTGCTGCTCGTTGGGCGAGCCTAACACCAGTTATTTTCCGTTCAGAAGAAAGTAAATAATCATGTTTTTCCCAGAGCCTGGCGGTAGAGGAGTTGCTGCAAGCGCTCTGAAGGAGAGGACCTGAATTCCAAATGATTCTAACAAATTGGCGAGTTGGCTCCAAATCAACCACCCGAAATTAAATAAAGAGGAGGACGAATTACTAACTTCGGGAAGGAGAAGGTAAACACATTACTGCAAATGGGGAATAATTAGCGAGGCAGAAAAGTTTGTATAAATGTAGTTGGGCTTCATTTTCGGAGTGAGAGCTTGCTGCCCTGGTTAATTATTTGGCCCCGCAGATGCATTCCTGGGGCCGGGGGGTGTGGGGGTGGTTGCGTGGCAGGTATTCCGTGAGAGAAACGGGCAGTGAGTCAGGGCAGGGGCTGTACAGACGCACACACACACTCACACACCGCCGCGGACATTTCTGAGCGTACGCCTACTTACATACTCACACACACGCCTGTATTTACACACGTATAGACACACAGGTACGTACTGCAGTACCGTGAGGAGGACTGCAGTCCCTTTCGTAGCACCCAGCACAGATTTTGTGCAAGTGATGAGCAGCAGTTGATTCACTTTCTTTTACTTATATATTAATTCTCTAATTTACATATGAATATGTATTAAAATAAGCGGACATATATATTTGATTTTTTGTTCTGGCTCCTCTCTCTTTACCATAACAAGGCAAGATGTTATGCTCCAATAGAAGTTTGCTGATTTTAACGGAGAAAAGCGTTCTTCTGTGGCTCTTTGTGCCCCGGATTGCAGCCTGCAGCGCGGGGCCAGGGCTCGCACAGCAGGTACTTGGCCCTGAAGGACTGATTCATACCTACGTGTACGGAAATATTCCATGAATATCTGAGGTGCCGGGAGGTGACGCTCAATAATATGTCGCTTGGTGCCTAGGTTTTGCAGATGCCATAAAACCCGTTATTGCTGCACACGCATTTTTCTGATAGCTGTGCACGGGGGCCTCGGCTGCTCCGAGGTGGCGATTGCTGGCCCAGTGGAGGTGGGGGCAGCAGCCCCGTCCCCATGGGTATCCCCTGCCCTCCCCAGCCGGAGCTGCCTCGGCGGGACGGAGACGTTTGTTTTGCTTTTGATTTCTCCTTGTTGAAGAGTGCGCAGTCAGGGAAACGGAAATAAATAGCATGAGGTTATACAGAAGTACAGTAAAAATACCCAACCAACCAAACAGAAGGAGTAGTAAAATTCCCATATAATCTCCCAAAATCTTGAAACAGAAGTCTCTTTGTTAAAAGCCATATCTATATATATTTCCACCATCCCCTATTAGGCCAGCTTGTTGTTCCCAAGGTCTGTGCAGGCTCCATTGATTTTTATGGGCTTTGAGGCCGTAACGGGATGAAGCGAGAAACATTTTAGCATGAACAATGCCGTTCTGGAGCCGTGTACCCTCAGCCAGGAGTCAGCGCCTCCAAGGAGCGGTGAGGAGGGGGTGCTATTACCCCGTGCAGAGGTATATATGTTGGGTACAACATGTGTAACCCCCGCCACCCTTCCTCTCTCCCCGGGTGACCTGTCCCGTGGTCCCACTGTGGACCCGCTGCAGCCGGTGTCAGGCACCCCCCAGCCCGCGCCCCGTGGGATGAAGATGGGAACCTGTGGGTTTCCCTGTAGAAACCCTGGATGTCTATCTTGCAAAGGTCTGCCACAGCCTGAGTAGGACTTTCTGGATTATAGGATCAGCCTGGATTATAGGATCAACCTGATCCATAGCCTGCTCTGTTTCAAACCAGTGTAAGCTCCCTGGCTGGCATGGAGCGCTGCTGCTGCGTCCCCGGGGAGGGCAGGGGGTGGCATCCTTCTGCAGGTCTGGGCAGCGAGTGGAGCACCGGGACATCGCCAGGGGCTCAGGGAGGGGGGGGGGATTTTCACTTGCAGTGCTGCAGGATTAATGGTAATGATTATGGAAATGGGGGCTGGTTTAACGCCAAGACATTGAGGTTCTTTTTCAAGACTTTTTCTGGGGAAGCTGAATGAGCATGACTTGGGCTGTGCATGGCCAGGGGCAGGAGGCCACGGGAGCAGAGGCTGACAGTTTCTAAAAGTAAAGGATTTCTTTGAAGGAACTGGTTTGAATCCCATGAACCTTACAGCAACATGATGTAAAAGGATCTTAACACCGAGTTCCTTGAGTAAGCTCAGTGTTTCTAGATAAACAAAAACGACACTATCTTGGTACATGGCATGAACTCATGCAAATTCTCTTTTTCTACTGGAAACGCTTTCTAAAGCTTGAGGCTGCAGCATTCATGTTGATCCTCCCTTCTTCATTTGTCTGCCAGCTTCTCTGGCCCGTTTTCCCCTCCCAGCAATGCTTTGATGGTATAGTTTCCAAACCAAAACAACAGTTATCAGAGCAGCTCCGTGCCCAGCCCCAACAAGCCCCTCTGCGCTAACAGAGCAGGAGCGCTCAAAGTGACCGTGGGCTTCGGCTGTGTTTTCCCATGAAGTTATTTACTACAGACAATCTGAGGACTAGTTTTGGGGTTTGTTTTTTAACTAATGAAAATCCTGGGGCCAAGACCATGGTTTGGGCAGTCAGACGATGTTAAGTGGTGGTATGGCATTACCCAGGAGTATTTTACCTGAACCTTGAAAAAGACGTGTAGCACTGTAGTATGTTACCTCTGACCAGTGACCTCATTAACACGATGATGTATTAATAAGTGTTCGGGACGAAATAATTTTGTGCATCACTTATATTTCTGTGTTTTGACTCCAAAGACCTGTTGACTTAAGTATGGTACATTTTACGATGTTTACTCTCAGTGTGTATTCCTCTGAAAATCAGTATACCAAGTGGATAGCTATAGAATTTTATATCATACTTGGGGATTTACTCGTGCACGTTTCAGACAGACAGGGAAACACTCATCATTCTCTCTACCCTTAGGATATTCCCAGGCCTATCTGATGTTCCTGACATTCAGCAGCTTTTTATTGAAGCAGTAATACGCCTTTTCCAGGGAGGTGTGAGCATGGGACTGCGCATCCCTGTATTTTTAGTAAATTTACCAAAGTTGGGCTTCTTGCAGACTGAGTGCAGGGGGTGAGGACTAGGAAAAAATTCTAGGATAAAGATAAATTCCCATGCAAAAGCAGCCAGATAAAATATCCTGATTTTCTAGCTTGCAATGCCTGCTATGGGCCACGTCCATACATGAGGGTTCATGAGCGGCTGCAACTCCTTCTGTAAAACAGTGGCCTGGACTTGAAGTTTTGCCAGACCTCTTGTGTCATGGGGACTATAAAGTTGGGATTCAAGATAGCTATTGGAAAAACAGCTATTTCAGATGCAGCAGTAAACTGAAATGCAATTAAATTTAGCTTTGTGTAGCGCTTGTGCTTTTGATTATTCCAGAGCATGTATTTTTAAAATAAAAATGTTTCCAACTCTATGGCATCATTGAATTTTTAAAGCTGGAAGGAGCTGGGGGTGACTCAGAAAACCCTTTCATTCTCACAAGATTCTGCGCTTTAAAATCACGTGTGTTTGTTTTGTCAGTTGTGGGGCAGCCGCCGCTTTGCTTGAAGAAGGAGCGAGGGGCTGCGAGGGATTGCGAGGGATTGTGAGGGGCTGCGGGGCAGGCACAGGGATCGGCACCAGGAGCGGGATGTTGGCCCGAGCCCCAGCCACCCGCTCGGCGTAGGTGGGATATTTTGCTCCAGCAGTTCCCTTTCCTCTCTTCCCACTGCAGGCAGAAGGAGAGGCAATTAAAACCTCATGGCTGGATCTTTCAGTCCAACCACGGCTGGCCCGTGGATGTGACCACTCAAAGCCCATGGAGAAGGTCCGTGTGTGGGGCACGGGGCTGCTTCCCCGTCCCTGCTGTGCCCAGGGCTCTGCCAGCGCAGCAAACACCTTGTTCTCAGCATCTGCCTCTTCACTGAGCCCCTGGTGGGGTTTTACACGTGGTAATTTATGTGAGAAAACTGCCGTAGGGACAGAAAGATGAACTCTTGTGTTTGACTCTCACGCCTCCACTAAGGGAAACCCCCCAACAGCAGCATCTGCCAGTAATACAGCTTCCAGTTGGAAAACCAAAACCATTCCTCCACGGCACAGACACACAGCAGGCAACAAGCCCACACAATTAAGCCCACAGTAAAGCATTTTAATTTCACACAGCGACAGCGTTATTGTCTTCACGGGTCGGGAGGCTGAACTTGCCAGCCAGCGCCGGGGGGCCGCAGCCACCGCGGCAGGATGGACCCTGGCTCCCACACAAGAGGACACGGCCACTGGTGTCACCGTGGGCTGCGCCCGCGGGCACCGGCTGTGTGGCACAGAGCCGCTGCTCGGTCACATCTTTATTTGCTCAAATTAATGTTTATAGGCGCGATGAAGTGAACTTTTACGGCCGCTGGCGGTGGCAGGGCGAGTTTATTTTGACTGGACTTAGTGGTTTTGAGAACCAGTTGGAATTTTTTCCTCTAGCAGGAACTGAGAAAAAGAAAATAAGCGAGGGAAGGTTGGAAAGAAAAAAAAAACCTCGAGATTTTGCTCGAGTGCCCCGAGCTCAACCTGAGGGTCGCCCTCCTCAGCTGTGCCCATCGCCCATGCACCACACTGGGTGCCATGCGGGCCAGCGGCCCCGGGGCTCCAGGCAGGTGAGGAAGGGGAAGGTTTCTTGGACAGGACTGGGAGAAGCTCCGATTTCCCCGGGCAGGCGTGGGCTCGGCGTGAGGGCTGCGGGGCCGGGGTTCCATGCAGGATGCGGGAGCAGCAGCCCCAGGAGCTCTGCCGTGGGCTGGGGCTGGGGGCAGCCGTGGCTGGGCGGCTCTGGGAGCTCGGACCTGTGTTCCCAGAGATGCCGAAAAGCTTGTTTGTTGGTCTGGTGACGCAGCGACTTCCTCTACGAGCCTTGCCCCCGCCCTGGCACGCGTCAGTTAGCACCGGGACGCCTGTCGCAGGCTAATGGCTGAATCCAGAGCCAGGCAGCGGTCAACGTGACGGTGCAGCCGATGGCAGGGGAGTGGACACCCGCGGGGGCTTGATTTGGGTTGTTTATTTTGCTTTTTATCAAAGTGTTAGTGCTGTGTCATCCTCAACGGCTCCTGCGAGCCCAGGTGACAGGCACGCACGTGTCCCAGAGCTGGTTCGAGCCATTTAGTTTTGGGGTCTGGGATGAAATAGTCTGGGCTGGGAGCGCTGTGGGAAGGGGATTGCCTGGACCACTCCATCCCTGCTGCTGCCCCGGCACCGTGTCGGGACAACAACCTGCTTTATGGTTACTGAATTTGGTTTTCAACCAGAGTGTTTTCTTTTTTTATTTCTTCCCTTTCGTGCTTACTAAAACAAACATCTTCACTGCCAAACTAACAGACAAAAAACAGGGTCATGGATGAGAAAATACATGGAAGAGTCGGATGTTGCATAACTGGTGAGGTCGATGCCAAACCCCGGTGAAGAGTGTCTGTCTCCGAGCTGCCCAGGAGGGAAGCAATGCTCTGTGTGGATGGGGATGGTCTCCCCGGGCAGGTCCTCACGGCTGGGTGATGGGAGCCCGTTGGCTGTCTCGGCAAGCGGCAAACCAGTCCAAGGTGGACACAAAGCTCTGACTGAAGCTTATCCAGCCACAAAGCCGCTGGGGAGGCAGCAGGCTGGGCAGAGGAAAGCGATGGTGATGGGGAGCAGTGGGGGGCCAGGGGCCACCCTGCCACGGCCGGGGATGCACGTGCACCCAGGGCACCCGGCAGCGTCTGCACCTCTCTTGAAATCCATCCCCTCGGTGATGGGGAGGGGTACCACTGCAGCCCCCTTCCATGGGAAAGCGGAGATGCCCCCTCACCAGCCCCAGCCCCCCGCCGCTGCTGCACCGCCCCCCTCCAGGCTCCTGCTTCTGCATGTGAGCAAAGAGCCTGTAGCCAAGACACTTAAAGTAAAGCTAATGAAAACCTTCCGTGACTTAGCCTTTTAAATCCAGCATTCAATCCTCAAGGAGCGTGATCCTTCACCTCGACAGCGAGCGGCTCGCTAAACCCCTGCATTTCTGAATCAGAGCAGCCAGAGCATTAGAAAACGCAGCCCTGGGAACAGTTTGGCATTGGCAAGGGGACAAACAGGATGAATCCTAGGAGGGCTCTTTCACAGCTTAGCATTTATGATTCACTGTTGAAATAAAATGTGTTCGGCAATTACACACCACTCTTTGAGGCGTTCAGCTGCAGCACGTCGAAGCAACACAATTGGCGTAAGGCTCTTTTCTGCACTGGAAGTGGTTCAGTTCTAGTCTGCGAGGAAATTAGTATCCGTGTAGTTATGAATGACACCTCAGCTGGGGGCAAAGGGGACCAGTGGCTGCTCTGTCTCACCTGAGGCGAGTACCTCACTTAGTGCTGCCGTCCCAGCTGGGTCCCAAAGCAGAATCACCGTCTCTGGGTGCCCTGCAAGATGCTAGAGGATCGGTGCAGAAGCCAAGGACAAACCTCCCCTTGACCCACTGGAGCCAGGATTTCACCCACGGTCAGTTCCTCCTGCAGAACTCTCCCGAAAAAGGCAGAACAATGAAAAAAAAAGCACTGCATATGGTAAGTTGTTATCCTCAGCGATTCCCACAGCCGTTTTATTGCCTGAAGGAGGAAGAACGTGAACCCTGGAGGGAAGAACTTGCCAAAGTATTTAACATTTCTACATCTTGCATGGAGCTAAAGGTTCCCAAAAAATCTTTAAAAATAACTGCAGAGATGTTTATTCAAGGCCTAAGGCTAGGCTAAGCAGAGTTTGAGATGTGGCTTCCAGGGGAAGGCAGCAGAGGGGGACAAGCACCAGCCCGCTGGCTTGTGCTCGCAGCTCAGGGGCTGCGGTGGCCCGGCCAGGTGGTTCCCGTTGGAGCCACCCTTTCGGTTAGAAGCCCTGGCTGTGACTTGGTGGCTGCTGCCGCTGCGCTTGGGGAGGGGGAGCTGGGGTGGTCAGGTGATGGAGGTGTTCAAGAAAAGGGTAGATGAGGTGCTGAGGGACATGGTTTAGAAGTGGTTTTTGTCAGGGCGGGTTAATGGTTGGACTTGATGATCTTAAAGGTCCCTTCCAACCTCACCAATTCCATGATTCTGCTCTATGCTCTCCTGAATGCTCCTGCCAGTGCTCCTATGTCCCTGCTTCCCTCCTAGGGAGCCGCAGTCTGGGGAAAACCAGTGAAACGTGCTGCTGAGCTAGTGGCACTGATGGCAAACTGTTGTGGTAGCTCAAATCAGGACAAAAACGATGTCAAGTAGCCACCTTTCTTTTCTTTTATAGAAATTTGGTTTATTATGGAAACAAAATTTAATAACACTCTAAAATAATCCTCCTGAAAGAAAAAAAATTAACGCTTTTGGCGGTTGTTCCAACGGCCAGGTAAGAGAAGGGCGAGCCTCCCCTGAAGGCTGGCTGAGCCGGGGGGGTTTGCTCCACCTGCCCGGGGGGGGTGGGGTTCAAAGCCCCCGCTCTGGGCCCCCACCTGGGGGTGGGCGGCGGAGCCCCGAGCCCCGGAGGGCGCTNCTGCAGCCGGAGGTGGGAGCGGGACCCCGGCGCTCCCCGGGCCGTGGCGGGTGGGAGCGGGGCTGCCCAGGCCGGGGGGGGTGTGTGAGCTGGCCGCTCCCCCCCCCGGCTGTATGGGAGAAGATGCTGCAGCGGGGTTTGGGTGCGGGGGAGGGCCGGGAGGGGAGCACCGCGTCTCCGCCGGCCCCTTCCCCCGACCCGCCTCCTGCGCTTCGGTTTTGTCTGGGGGCAGGAGCCTGCGGAAACGTCGGGTGGCCGGGGAGGGGACAGGGAGGAGCCGGCGGAGCCCGGCGGCCCCGGGGACGGGGAGGGCCGGGGCCGGACCGCTCCGCCGGGGGCGGCAGAGACGGAGCACTGCGGGGACACGGGCACTGCAAACGGGGACGCCTTCCTGGAGGGTCTGCCCCCCCGCCCTCTCTGCCACCAGGCTCTATGTGGGACGGAGCCGGCCATGGAGAAGTTGTACTTTGCGGGGAGCGGCGTATGGACGATCAACAGCTCCCTGGGGAACGGCAGCCTCCGCCTGGAGAACCAGAGCTCCGGGAGGAACAGCACCACGGACCCCCTGAAGAGGAACGAGGAGATGGCCAAGGTGGAGGTGACGGTCCTCTGCC
Source organism: Rhinoptilus africanus (assembly GCA_013400135.1). Taxonomy (NCBI): domain Eukaryota; kingdom Metazoa; phylum Chordata; class Aves; order Charadriiformes; family Glareolidae; genus Rhinoptilus; species Rhinoptilus africanus. Next base: position 952,618 of record VXBO01012131.1, on the reverse strand, counting down.
TCATCCTGTTCCTCGCCCTGACCGGCAACCTGTGCGTGCTGCTGGCCATCCACACCACCCGGCAGAAGCACTCCCGCATGTACTTCTTCATGAAGCACTTGAGCATCGCTGACCTGGTGGTGGCCATCTTCCAGGTGCTGCCCCAGCTCATCTGGGACATCACCTTCAGGTTTTATGGGCCAGATTTCCTTTGCCGGTTGATTAAGTACTTGCAGGTAGTGGGGATGTTTGCTTCCACCTACATGCTCTTGCTGATGTCCCTGGACCGGTGCTTGGCCATCTGTCAGCCGCTGAGGTCTCTGCACAGGAGAGCAGACCGGGTCTCTGTCCTCCTCACCTGGCTGCTCTGCCTGCTGGTCAGCATCCCTCAGATCCACATCTTTTCTCTGAGGGATGTGGGGAATGGAGTTTACGACTGTTGGGCAGATTTCATCCAGCCCTGGGGACCTAAAGCCTATGTCACCTGGATAACCCTTATGGTCTACATCATCCCTGTCTTGATGCTGAGCATCTGCTATGGCTTAATCAGCTTCAAAATCTGGCAGAACGTGAAGCTTAAGACAGCTCATGGGCCCGGAGTGGGTCTGAGCTCCAGCTCCTGCAGCGGGACGACGTTTGCCAGGGTCAGCAGCACCAGGCTCATCTCCAAAGCCAAGATCCGGACAGTCAAAATGACTTTCATCATAGTGTTAGCTTTCATAGTGTGCTGGACTCCCTTTTTCTTTGTGCAGATGTGGTCTGTGTGGGACACGAACGCTCCGCAGGAAGGTATGTCCTCCCCCTTCCCGTAGCCCTTCGGTTGCATGGACTGCTTAGCTCAGCGGCCGCAGGGGCACCGACAGCGGGCCCGGGGGCTGCAAGCAACAGCCAGAAACTGCTCCGAGCCGGGTCTCGGGGGCTGGGAGGGAGACAGGAAAAAGTCCTGAACATGGGAAAAACACCTGAGAGGCAGCAGTGGCCGTGCCTGAGCTTCCCCGGTGCAGGCGAGGGCTGGCTCAGCCACCGCAACTCGGGGCTGGGGCTGTGTGGATAGTGTCTCGGGAGGTGTGCACTGTCCCTGGGTGCGGGAGCTCAGCCCTCCGGGGCTGCTCCAAGGTCCCTGTTGGCTCCATTGCCCACCCTAGGTGCTGGAGCATTCCAGGGGCTACGTGGGAGCCCATCCCCGCGCCGGCTGCAGGAGAAAAACTGCACAGCGTCAGCACCCGACTTCTTTTCTTTTGCTTTATCATTTTGTCCTCACTGATTTCTGTGCTTTCTACTCTTTTGCCCTCTTTTCCCTCCACTCTTCTCCCGTTTCCATCCACCCCGGGACTGCGCTGCTGTTATTTTATCTCTGACTAATAAGCACGGTTCCTGCAGAAAGCCACTGATTTATGGGCAAAGGCTTTTCCTAAAGGACGTGGTGTCACTGATTTGCCATTTTTTTATACTTGGCGCTGGCTGCTCCTGTCATCACTAAGGCTGCAGACAGAGTCGAATATATTACCCTCCTTGGTCTCACACGCTTGTAGCTGTGCGTGTCTGTGCTGTCCCCGGGCGGAGGTGGCCGATGGTTCCTCTGCACCCACAGGGAGAACTGTCCGTGAAACCTTAAAAGAAAAACTCCGTACAAGTTTGTGAGGTGGGAGAAAGGGTAAAAAAAGTGCATCCGGCGACAAGTCCTCCTTGGACAGACTGAGCCAACTCAGCCGAAATGCTGAGTCTGGGGACGTCAAAGAGTGATGAGGAGCTGCGGTCCCCCCCCGGCTCCCCCGGCAGCTCTGCCGCGGCGGGGGCTGCGCAGGGGGGGGCTCGGCTCGCTTTCACCGGTGCTCCTTTCCCCTCTTTACCCCTGTTCCAGCTCTGTAGCGCTCGGTGGAAAACCTGCCGTCTCCTGCAGCCCGTGCACATCTGTCCTCCCAGAAACCGAAGCTGGTAGCCTGCCTGGCTCCAGCTCTCCTTACTTTGCCTTTATTGCTCCTCTCTGCTCCTTTTATTTCAGGCGGAGGAGTGAAGCGCAGCTTTTTAAACCTCCCTAGGTGTTCCAGGCGGCCCTCTCTTGGTTTTCCACCTGATTCAGGCTGGCTGAAACTTCTAGCTTTTAGATGGCGCTCTGGGATGAAGCCGCATCTCTCCCTCTTGCTGTCTGTCAAACCTGCGCTCTGGAGTGCTTCCACCTGACTCATGGGCAAACAAACCCCTGTGGCCGTGCTGGTGCGGGGGGACGGCGGGCTGTGCGCCCCCAGCCCTGCCTGCTGACTCGGGAAACTCTCCCGTGCTCCCCCCATGCAGTCGGCCCCGCGATGCCTTTCCTTTCGGCTTTGCTTTGCTTTTGTGAAGCTCCAGCCCAGCCCAGCTGTAACAAACTCCCCTTTCCTTCACCTTTCTGTTGCGCGGGGGCCCGTGTCTGCAGTAAAGGGTGGGAGTTTTGCCAGGGCGTTTGCTGGAGGCTTTCGTGGCATGAGGAGGAAAAGCCTCGAGCGGGTTATTGTGGATAGTGAATGCCAGGAGACACCAGCCCTTCCTCCCAGGCCCACCCTCCTCCTCGCTGGCTGCCCGGAGGCACGAGAGGGGCGGCGAGGTCTCTGCAGAAGAAACAGGCTTTGCCTGCTGTGTTCCCGATGGCGTTGCCCGGTGTCCCAGATCTCCTTTGCTCCAAGGCTTGGGCTCGCCTGGCTGAGGCGTGCCCCACGGCAGACAGGGAATTCGGCTGTTTCTCATCTTGTGGGCTTTGCAGTCTACACGGGCATAACCTTGGGGAAAGAAGGGATGAGGGCGAGCAGGGGGCTTGCTGTGCATCCCGGGGCCCCATCGCGGCTGCAGCACCGACGGGGCTGCACCCCGGGAGGTGACGAGCAGATCACAAAGGCTGTGTGACGGAGGGTCGCTTACTTAAGGAAATATTTAGTTTTCTCTACGTAGGATGACATAAAGAGTGTCCTTGGCAAGGGAAGTTCTGCTTATACCTACCTGAATCCTAATGAATCCCGAGCAGGCGCCCTGCAGGTTTCTGCCCGTGCGTTGCATCCCGGAGCGTGGTGAGACGCGGGTGTCGGGTGTTAGCAGAGGGATGCACGGTGCTTGGTCTGCCGCGGGTACCGCTCCGACACTGCTCCTGCCCGGCATGGCCTGGCCCAGCCTGCCACGGACCGGGCTCGCACCTTCGCAGGGGCAAACTGCTGCGGTTTGGCGTGTGTCAGGGGTCAAAGATGAAGCTGTAAAGTAAACAAACTGAACAGCCCTCCTTTCCTCGTTATATAGTGATAATCAGAGGGGTCTCACCCTGCTGTAACTGATCCCCTTCGGTAGCTCTCTACGTGGGTCTTCCTCACTTCAAAAACCAACTTAAATAAAACAAGGCAAGTGAAGCGCGGAGGCTGGACCCTCGCCCTGAGCAGTGCCAGGTAGCGCAGGATGGGCCTGGGGTCCCAGGCTGTGCCGCCCGCCTGGCCCCGCTCCCCGTCTCCCCCAGCCACGCTGTCGCCCTGCTCCGCATCCGGCTCCACGGAGCCTCGGGGCCAGGCAGCCCCTTTGGCGTCCCTTCCCCGGGCTGCCCGGGGCAGGCGGCAGTGCCTCCATGTGTGCTGAACCCTTTGGAGCCCTGCTGCGGTCCAGGGTTGTCAGTGGGTCTGCGGCGTGCCCGGGGAGGGGCTGGGGCATCAGTGGGGTGTCAGGAAATCGGATGTCCCCGCCTTGGCAGTGGTGTGTCCCCGGGTCGGGCAGCGGTGATCCCCAGTTTTGCTGGCCGTGCAAACCTACAGCCTCTGGAAGCGTGGGCTGGAGCTACAGGTTATGATTCAGGTGTCGGCTTCGGCTCCGGGGACCCTTCACAGAACATTAGTTTAAATGAGGTTTCTGCTCCACGCATCTTACAGATAATTTAAGCTCCATGTGGCATTTTGAGCTTTGAGTCAAAGTTGGCTTGAAGCACCTGTGACGATAGTGGCGAGGCTGTGAAGCAGTGCAGCTCCGTTATACTGGTCCCTTAATCTCGGGAGCTGATGCCCTGAGTCGTGGGCTGTGAGTGATCACATCTCCCTGGGTGTGGGAATGAAGGATCAGCCCTCATTTCATTTCCCTCTGCAGCAGCCCTGCCCTGGGCACGGCCTCCTGCCCCTGCCGGCTCCATCCCGCCTGGGGGTGTCGGAGCCTGGGGAGGGGGAAGGACTGTGAGGAGCAGAGCTTGCTCTTTGCATCGCCCCTCCGGGATCTCCAGCAGCCCCGCTGAGGAGGGAGAGATCCACGCTTAATTCCTGCCCTGCAGTAAGCTCCATGAAATTCAATTTATCTCCCTCAGAGAGAGAAGAGCTGAGTCAGCCACGGATGGATTTTTTTTAAGTGGATAGAAATGCCATGATGAATTTCAGGTCTTGTGCCCAGGATTTGTAAGCCATTCCCCATGGATTCCTTTTAGCATACGCTTGAAATTAAAAGCGGTTGGACCAGACATCACTAGAGCAGGAATTATGCATGAGTTGGTTAAAGGTGAATTTGGAAACTAGTATTCATTATTCACACTTCTCTTCTAGTTTAAAAACTGCAAGTGGATTTTTGCAGAGGCAGAAAGGGACCAGCAGCAGCCAAACCCAAGCACGGTCCTCGCAGGGGTGACGAGGGGCCGGGCTGAGAGCGCGGGGAGCAGAGCAAAGGCTCCGTCCCTGCTGGCAGCCGCTTCTGGGGGTGCTGCCCTGCGGGGGGCCGGGGCTGCCACGGCGGGTGCGAGTCCCACCGGCCCCTTCTCGCCGGACTGCCAGGTACTTTGTGCCCCGGGAATGGCAGAGACTTGGCATCCTGTCACCTCGCTGCCACCATCCTGTCCCCAGCATCCCGCTTGCAGCCAGCAGGCACTGCCAGGCTCCCGGGCTTCATTACTGAGATGGGAACGGCCGTCGTTCCTCCTGGCAGAGCGTCGCATGTGAAAATTAATCTGGGGGAGAAAAATGCCGCTGCTCCTGGGGCTGGGAGAGTGCCAGGCAGAGGCAGGGACAGGGCACAGGGCACTGTCCTGTTGGCCCTGTTGGTGGCAGGGACAGCCCAGGAGCAGGGGATGCCTTGGGCAGGGGGGGAGCGTGGCTTCCCCACAGCTGGAGCAGAGGGAAGCTGCTAGTCAGCCCCAAATTGGCCGCAGGTGGGGGAAAATGAGCCACACAGCTCTTCTTGTTCCCGGTCCTGCTCTTTGCCATGGCAACTCGGAGAGGCTGCGCTCCCTCCTCCCCGCTTTGGGCACCGCAGAGGCAAATTGTGCAGGTTTGGGGGCAGCTCTGCCCCTCGGCCAGGCATTTCTCGGGTAACGCTGCGCTGGCAGGAGCTAAGCGGGGAAACACAGCTCTTCTGGGGGAAAAACCCTAGAACTGAGTTGCTTAAAACCAGACTTGCTTCCCCCCTCTTTATTTGCCCAGCTCTTCTTTATGGATATGCCGACTGTGATGCTCCTGCAGGCGTTGCAATGCCGGCAGAGCTCAGGGTAGTGGCTCTCGCCACCCGTGCCGTGTCCTGACGCTGCCGTGCTCTCTGCCTTGCAGCTTCCCCCTTCATCATCGCCATGCTCCTGGCCAGCCTCAACAGCTGCTGCAACCCCTGGATCTACATGCTGTACACTGGGCACCTCTTCCACGACCTGATGCGGCGCTTCCTCTGCTGCTCCACGCACTACCTGAAGTCGCGGCCGGCGTGCGATCTGAGCGTCAGCAAGAAGAGCAACTCCTCCTCCTTCGTCCTCAGCTGCAAGAGCACGAGCCAGAGGAGCTTCACGCATCCATCCATGACGTGAGGGCATTGCTGGCCAGGACCTCGCTCTGCTGATGTGCTGCCTCCAGTGCTTCCCAGGGAAAAGCTGGCATTCGGACAAGCAAGGGGGGGTTCTCTATAAATAGGTGTATATATATCTGCGAGTGTGAGCATGTACAGCAGTCATTATTTAACTGAGGTGGGAGAGGGGGAGGACTTCTGTGGTCCAAGTTTCAGCGCTGCCTGGGACTGGATGCCAGGAACCTGCTTCTGAGCCCCCAACCCACTGTCATCGGTGGCTTTGAGGTACCACCGTGAGGGACGGGTTTTGCCCTGAATGATCCCACGTCACTGGGGCAGGCGCATTATGTCCCCATCGGATGCAAGGGGCAGCAGCACAGGGTGAGAGGTGCCAGCGCGGGCAGGCGGGCATCGGCACCCGGCCCCAGCGCCGCCTGCAGCAAGAATCCCGCGGGATGGGGCAGCGCCGCAGGCACTGCGCTCTCAACACGGGCACGCTTGCTGCACTTGAAGCGCTGTGGGGCAGAGGCAGCCCCATCCCTGCATCCCTGCTCGGTGCCAGCCCTCCTGCCCCCCAGCCCCATGGCACCGCCGGCACAGAGCAGGGCAGCTCTGCCACTGCGGGCTGGGGGGGCAGAGGGGACAGGTCTGGGGACAATGGGGGGGGACGACGCTGGTGCCTGGGTGCCCTTCCCCCTCTCTTGTCTCTGCTCCACGCGCCTGGGGCAGCGGGGGCCAGGGGAGCGACGCCACTGCAGGGTCAGGGCATCTGTGCAATAACACGTTTGCTGAGTGCGCTCAGAGGCTTCTCCGAAGGCAAGCGTTTGGGATGCCGGCTGGACTCCATGGGGTTTAATGGAGAAACTCCTGCTGAGTCCCCCCGAGGCCAAGCTTTTGCTTTGGGTTTACCGCAGATCGCATTTAGTCTTTTACACCAATGCAATTTTCTTGCTCTGTAACGCACAAGGTCATGCTTATGGCATGGATTTTTTTATTGTTAAGAAAATACCTGTAAATAAAGTTTTCTGACTGTGTGTTGATGGAAAGCGGGAGGGGAGGTGCAGAAGGAGCACTAGACCAAGAAAATGAAGGAAACGGATGGGAAAGAATGCTTTAAACACAAGACCCAAGTATACTCCGTGCACCGATGCTTTTGTTTATAGCACCGCACCAAGCACTCCAGATCTGCACGCCGCTTTCTTCCATGGCGTGACGCTCGCGGTGACACGGCCCTTGGCCGGGGGACAGCTGGGCTGGGGGGGGGCTCCGGCGGCGGGGGCTCTCCCTGCGTGGGGGGGCAGCGGCAGCCGGGGACCGCAGACGATGCTCCTGCCTTTGCTCACTGCAGCGGGGGGGTGCGCAGAAGCAAGGCCTGCATGCATCCCTTTCGTGTTGGGAATGAATCTGAAAAATGCATTTACATGTGTACTTTATTTTTTCACTGTCATCAACAGGTACACTTCCACCTTTCATGTCCTGGCATTCCTTTGGTTTCTTTCTAGTAGCTTCTAGCGAGCTCTCGGTACATTTGCTAAGCACGACCCAACACATTCAGTGTCGGCATATTTCACTGGACTGGTTTAAATCCATAGGAAAGCACATAGCATTTTCCTCCCATGTTCATCTTCCTTCTCCTTGAGAGTAATTAGCTCCTGCCCAGAACAAGGAGGGGGGGTGTTGAAAATTGAATTTTATTGGGAACCCAAGGGCCTGGCGCATCCTCTGTCTGCCAGGAAGGAAACCCAACGCGGTGGTAGATTTTCCCGAGAATGATGCATGGAGCAAGGAGGAAGCTCTGGGAGAGGCAGGACGTTGCCTTGCGAGCGCCGGCTGTGATTTCTGGCCACAATTACGGGGTCAGGCAGGGCTGTGCCCCCTGCGTGGGGATGCTGCCATCTCCAGCCGAGTGACGCTGCAGCCCACGGCCCAGCTCCCACCCTGTCCCCGGGCTGCGGCGACACGGGGATGGGCAGAGGAGCTCCGGGTTTGTCGTGGTGGAAGGACATTGAATGCGCTGCCATGAAACCAAAAGCAAAGTGCTGATGACCGAGAAGTGTGAGCTCCATGTGCGGGGAACCCCTAGACCACTGCGAGGGGAGATCAGGATTCTGGAGTTTTTTTAGGTTCAGACTGTGAACAACTAGAACAAAAAGCCATTTAAAAGAATATAATCCCGGAATGGTTATTAATTATTTTTATTCCCACAAAAAGCTTTAAAAAATGCTCATGATAAAATGTTTTTTGAGACCTTTTTTCCCCTACAAATGTCTAAATATTATCTAAATATCTTTTTTTTTGGTATCACTCCATCCATCTCGAGGCCCGGCGTTGCTAGAGCATGGGTGCTATATTGCTACGGAATAATGAAAGACCACGATCCCAAGCCATTGGAAGAGCACCAATAGAAAATCTGACTCTCTCTTGCCCTTGGCATGGCACTACAAGAAACTTCGGCTCCAAGTCTTTGTTGCAAGCCAAGGGAAAAAAGCACATGAATACAACTGAGAATAACCTCTGAACGAGACCTCCTGGGCCCTGATTCAGCAAAGCACCTAAGGCCAGAGCCAAAAAAGCATTTAAGTGCCTCACAGTTAAAGTACGGCTTCATGAAGGATGGACGAAGCAAATTAATTGACCACACAGAGGAGGAAATAGCTCCAAATTGGACTTTTTTCCCCTCATCCTCCTGTTTTCAGTGGAGCGTCTGGGAGCGGCAGTGTCCCAGAGGAGGGTCCTTGCTCTGCTCCCCCGGCACGCCTGGGTGAGCCCTGCTGTGGGATGCCGTGGGATGCTGTGGGATGCCATGGGGTGCTGTGGGATGCTGTGGGAGGGAAGGGCGCAAGGGAAGGGCCTCGGATGAGGGTCTTCTCCCACTGGTCAGAGCCTGGGGGGGTCGGCGTGGTCCTGCCCCCCCAGCCAGGCTGGGTACGGAGCAGAGGGACAGCCCTCGCTGGGGAAGAAGAACACATTGCTGCAGGCTAGGGCTTGCCCAGCATCACGCAAGCAGGCATGTAGGGCCTGAAGGTCCCTCCAGCCCCGACCCTTCTGTGACTCTGCAGTAAACACTCTCCCTGAGGAAGAAGCCAAAGCTTTACTTAAAGCCAAGCTCCTAATTTCTCAAGTGAAGTTATCAAAACCCATTGGTTCTCATTGCTCCCCATGGTTCTGCACAGCTGCCCCACTGCAGCCCCGGCGCTCTCACCGGCTGCCCACTGCTCCGGTGCTGTCCCTGGAATCCTGGGCACAAAGGATAACGATGCCCCACAATTAATAAATGAGCGCCACCCTGCCACATGTGGTTTTGCAATTGCCGGTGGCCCAGGCCCAGCACATGCTCCGAGGAGGCAGACACAACATTTCATGCACTAATTGACCTGGATTTCAAAGCTTTGCCGAAATGCAAACACACATGAAAAAAAGAAAAGTTTGCTTTCACTATGCTACCCATAAAACTTTTGTGCAGCGTGATTTGATACAGAAGCTTCCACAACAACAATTACTTGAAGCAAATAATAATAATTTGCATGCCTCGGGGATGCTAGACCGAAGGGCTGGAGAAGCAGGCAGGGTTTGGTCTGTTGTCCAGCAGCATCTCTGCACCCTCGATTCTCGCTCTGCAGTTGGCCCAGGGCTGTGGTCCGGGAGATGCTGCGGGCCCTCCCGCAGGAGCAGGGGGTGATGCTGGGGGGCCTGGAGGGCAGAAGGCTCTCCCTGGGCTGCCGAGCCTCAACGGGCTTCTCTTCTAAAGCTGCTGGCTTTGGGGTGGAGAAAGGAGCAGCCTGGTATGCCTCCATCTGCAGGGAGCATCCCCAGCAGCCAGCTCTGCCGTGGGGTCCCGCCACACTGCAGGTCCCTGGGCACGGGTGTCCCTGTGCCCGAGGGCAGGGCATGTGGCAGGAGCTGGGGTGGCTGGGTGGGGGCTGGTGGGGGCAGCCGTAGGGACCTAGGTCTCCTTCCGGAGAGCAACTCGGACGTTGCTGCAGATCTTGGAGAGAGCTTCAAAGAAAGGGTCGCAGAAGGTGTGGATGCAGAGGGAGTAGATGCGGCTGACGCACTGGATCTCTATCAGGTAGCTCTTGATGCAGGGCACCACTGCCCAGATGTGGCAGAAGGAGATGAGGGCAAAGAGGAAGCCCCAGACGACAGCCAGGGGGATGCCCAGGATGGCAGAGAGCAGCCGGTAGCACCAGTACTTGCTGACGGTGAAGGTGGTGTAGCTGGTTTTCCAGACACCGTCAAAGCTGTATGTTCCCACAGGCTCAGCAATCACATCCTCAAAATCCACCTGGGAGGGAGAAGAAGGGCGTCAGGGGGGGTTGCGGGGGGTCAGCAAGGGCGCCAGGGTGAGTATCTGCCCGAACAGAGGGGCCTGGGGAGAGCAAAGGCTGTGCTGGGGGGGGACGACAGACCCCTGGCGCCCCCCGCGCGAGGACGAGCCCCGCTGCAGCGGCAGAGCCCCCGCTCCACGCGGGGCCCAAGCGGTGGGGGGCTCCCGGCACTGCCCGGCCGCGGGCGCACAGGCTCAGCCCGTGCCACAAGCCCCCGGGCTTGGCCACCCTGGGACACATGCCCCCTCCCCAGTCCCCCCCCCGGCTGTGGTGCCCCAGGTGCCAGCGCCGGGCACCAGCCCTGCAACGGGAGTGCATGGGAATGTTTGCTCCGGAGGAGGCTGGAGCCCATTCCTAGCCTTTTTTAGCATTCAGGGACACGGGCCGCCTGCTCGGCAAGAAGGTGGTTTGTGCTAATAAAAAATCCAACAGCCCTCTTGATTTACAATTTATTTATTTATACCTGGGGAGGGGAGGTGCTCGATCCCGTCCGTCTGCCTGCTGCCCGAGGAGGGAGAGCGAGCGGCTGGGCCATGCCCTTACAGGGGCAGCGCTGCTGCGTGCGGGCGCTGGGAGCGTCTCCGAATGACAAATACTCTCAAAAGCCTCTGAGCTGCGCCTGGAGATACCATTGCGGTGTAGCTCATTTTTAGGGAGTGCAGGAGCCAAGCTATTTGTCTTGAATAATAGCATGGCCTTTCCTCGGGAAGCTAACGTGTCTGTTTGTACGTTTATGTTAATTTGCAATATCCATTCTGGTTTTGGAAGCACTTCGATCATGAAATCATTCTGCATCATCTTTAATTTCCTGGAGCGGGCAGGAGGCACCGGGGGGAGTATTGACGCAGATTAGGGATCTGCAGCCAGGTGAGCTGGAGCTCCTGGGGAAGCGAGGAGCAGAGCCCTGCACAGCTGCTCAAGTGCCTAATGAGCTAATCAGGGGATCAATTAGTGATCAGCAAGGTATAAGAGGAGTGTCTCTGCTTTGTTGCTTCTTTTGCTGGCAGCGCAGCGGTGGGTCTGGAGGTGCGGTGGAGGCTGAACCCTGAGCCTCACCGAGGGGCTCAGACGCAGGTACGGCTCCTTGCTCAGTTGTTTTGCCTGGGAGGAGGCTGTTAAATCTCTACAAAACCCCTCCGGCCGGTGCCACTGCTGTAAGGTGGTCTCAGATCCCAGCTGTTGCTCTGCGAGGGTTTATCGATGGCCGGGGGCCTGCAGCCCCCTCTGCCTCCCTGCGCCTCGCTGTCTCCGTGCCGCAGGAGCACCGCGTGCCCCTGTGCCCGGGGTGCTTTGGGTGCTGCTGCCCGCTGCAGGGGGGAGGCTTTGGCTTTCCTATAGGGATGGGGATGCAGGAGCCCAGCGAGCAGCAGCGAGGTGCATGGCGCTCCTGTCCCAGGGCTGGCTCTGCCCTCCCTCCCCTGCCTTATCGGCCAGGCTATTTTTAAGGCAGGAGGAACACGAAGTAGCTTCAGCAAATGCTCTGAAAACTTCCCAGTCTGATGAAGCAGCGGTGTGGCCATGTGAGGGGGTGAGCCTGAAAATCCTCTTCCAGGCTTTTGGGGATCCCTGACTGGGCAAAAGCAGGAATGGGGGAATGGGGCTGGCAGGAGGGGTTAGGGGTGGCCTGGAGGGCTCTGGCATTACCCCCCGGCGGTAGCTGGTGATGTCCCCAAGCTGGGGAGCAGGCAGGGGTCCCCCGCAGTGCTGCATGGCACAAGCTGTCCGGGTCCTCGCCGCCCTGGCAGCATGGATGATGTGGAGGAGGGGGTGTGCTGCTGCAGCCCAGATGCTTCCAAACCCCGGCTGGGGCTGCTGAGCCACACTGGGACAGTGTGGCACGGATGTGGGACACTGCTGGGAACGGGCTCTGGGTACCGAGGTGCCTGGCTGCTGCTGTGGGCACGTCTCGCGGTGCCAGAAGGGTGCCTGACCACAGCTGTCACTGTCACAGCCCATCTGGGGGCTTCCCATTTGACCATGTGCATGGTTTTAGCTGCAGTCCTGTTTCAGTGCACAAATGCAAGTTTGCATTTGAGCAGTACGATCAAGGTCATGGTCTGTTCCGAAGCCTTTGTGAGCAGGCTTTGTCCCTTCTGGCATGACATCCCCTTTGATCTCTCATTGCGGTTTTAACAAAACCCTTCCATCTCCTCCTGATCTCCTTTGGGACAAAATTATCTGTGCTAACAAAGGTTAGAGCAACCAAGCTCCAGCAGTCAGCATTTGGGAAAATGCTTCCTTCAGTTAGAGTGAGGACTCCTTTTGATCAAAAACAGTAGGAGGCGGCTTGCTGCACCCTCCGGCTGCTGTGGGGGAGAAACAACCTTCTTCCAAGTAGGGCAACACGGATCCAAATGCTCTGGTGCTCAGATTGTCAGGTCTTGGAGATCACCAGTCTTTTTCCAAGGTTTCCTTTCAATCAGTGATATGGGCTGACCCTGTTTTATTTTTGGCTCCCCACTTACTGGTAGGAAGGCATCCCCACAAATTTTCAAGCTTAGAGCCCATGAAGTCAGGGAGTGCACTCAAGGAATGGGAAATACTGCGTTAATCGGAGCCATGCGCAGCACGCAGCCACCCGGCCGGCACCTGGCCGCCCTGTGGCTTGTAGCAGGTTTTGTCCCTACGGCCGGAGGTGACGCTGCCTCTTGCGGCACATAAACCAGGGGTTTACAGCCCTGGGGGAGGTCACGGACTGACAATGCCAATATACCGATTGCAGCGAGGCAGCGATGCTCCGCGCACACCACGCTGAGAGAATCCTACCTTTACAACGTCCTCGTTGATATGCTTTGGGTCTCTGTTCACCAGGTCGATCTCCTTGGTGTGCTGGTCCTTGATGATGATCCTCTCCTCCAGCTCCGTCTGTTCCTCTGCCATGGCTGCTCCGCCGCCAGCTTGGCTGGGGACGGGGGCGAGGGGCTGTGCCGGGGAGGGCAGGGTGCGGAGGCGCTGCCCCCCCGCCGCCCGCAGCAGCTGCCCTGCGCCCCTGGCGCTGCTCCAGGCTAAAATTAATGTGGAGCCTCCTGCCGCTGCCCCGGAGCCCTTAAAGGGCCTTTGCTGGGGACAGCCCCCGCCGGGTCACCTCTGGGGGTGGTCTGATGTGTGTTGAGGGGTTGGTGGCCCTGGAGCTGGGGTGAGGGTGGCACAGGGAGGTGGGTGTGCAGCCCCCCCCAGCCCTGCAGGTGGGATTTTCTCCTGGCATGGGGAGGCAGCGTGGGAGAAACCATGCCCAAATTGGGGCAAAAGTCCTCAAAAGCCTAAGAGAAATAGTCATTTACAAGAGAGATAGTTGTTTATGACTCTGTAAATGAAGCGGCTCAGGAGAGACAGGAATTGCATCTATAAATATCACCCAGATAAGCCATGTTGTCCTGGGATGGCCAGCGAGGCTCGGGGTCCCTCCCGGAGCCCGGAAGGCGGCTCATGGTATCAGCTTGGATTCCTTTGACTCCAGCTTTTTCACACAAAGAAACTTGGGGAAATCCAACAGACCAGCCCACAGATCGATAACGGCTGGCGTGTCTCCTCCACGAGCGCTGGGCACAGTGACATTTAGCACATTAATGAAGATTTATTTAACTTGTGCTGCATTTTGATAATCCTCATTAATCTCTTTGCTGCTCTCTCGGTTTTCGTGAACGGAGGATTTGTTTAAAATTCATTGTTTTGAAAAAAGAAACCCAAAACCCAAAAAAACCACCAAAC
>VXBO01012131.1:850064-928555 GCA_013400135.1 Rhinoptilus africanus | reverse complement strand
TTTTTTTTTTTTTTTCTGCTGGACCTTAGTTATTGAAAGCAAAATAAACCACGTGTCTTGGACAAATATTATGACATATTGTTATTCACACTAAGTGTGATAAGCGAGTTGTTTTAGGGACCATGGAACATGATTTATTTAGCTTGGATGTGGATATAAATCTGATCTTTGGAGGAAGCGTTGTAACTCTGTAGGAATGCGGATGCTCTTACGTCCTCTGGAGCATGGCCAGTACCTAGTACCTAATCTGTATTGTTTTAATGTGAGCAGGGCACCCAGGACCATTCGTAACATGTTATAGGAACCAGGCGATTTCACCAGTGTCTAAGAGGAGCTGAAATGTGGAAGGCACATATCAGAGATGTTTAAATGGAGAATGGAAATTCCATTTAAGATAAACAGTTCTTCAGTGCATGAAATTATTGATTACTATGCTCAGGGTAACAGGGAGAAACAGAAGAAATACCCTATTTTGTTCCATTGCCTTTGTCTTACAGACAGCTTTCTGGGATTTCAGCTTGGTCTGTCCACATCCATCGGTGGATGCTCGGGACAATTTTATTTTATGGAATTGGCTAGGTTGGAAGGGACCTTTCAGATCATCTAGTCCAACCATTGCTTTCCTCGCTCTCCGAGACGGACAGCATCTCTATACACCAAGCTCTGCTCTGTTAGAGGTAGATTTCCACGAGTTAACACTGGACTATTTGTATTTTTATGGGTGTTGGCTGTCTAGGGCTATTTATGAGAGCAGAACTAAATGAATTAATATTCATAGACTTCCCCTGACTATACAATATAAATCATGAGTAGCTGTGACAACGTGCCCTTGTTCAAACCACAGCGTGGCAGTTGCTTAGCTGCAGTGGGACAGTCTTTGTGCACAATTTTAAGCTTTCCTGCCCTTCTGGGACGAGTGGGAGCTTTGCTATTGCCTTCAGCTGTGCAAGAGCAAGTCTGTGTGTGTCAAGGGGTGGTGCAGCCCTCGGTGCACACCTTGGGAATTAAGGTGGCCCTTCGTCCCTCCAGCTGTGGTGGCTGCTGGGCCATGGGGATGTATTAACGGGCAGGAGACTTCTGGGCTATTGGGTCCAGACCTAGACCCGAGCAGTTTTGCAGGCATCACAAAGTGGCTTTGCAGATTGATTTAAAATCCGGAGGACATTGTGGGAAGCGGCATGAACATACGTATCAGAAAACTGTGCAGGTGTGTGCTGGGACCGCAGCCAGCCCACCCCACAGTGGCACGGCCCCACTGAGCACAGCGGGTGGGTGGAAACTGCCACCGAGACCCTGCCTGCGCTGTGACAGGGCTGGCCACCCTTGAGGTGACAAAGGCTCCAAGGGGAAGGCTGGCAGCAGTGACAGCAAAGGGCAGTATAATTGCCTTGACGTGGGGCAGGCGTGAGCGGGACAGGAGCGTGCGTTGGGCAGGTCCAAGCCCGCGGTGGAAGAGCCATTTCTTCCTGGGGATACCCGGGAGGAGCTGCGACACCTGGCTGTTGGGGGGCAGGGAGTGGAGAGGTGTCACCCCCTCCTCGGGCTGCAGGGCCGGGGTGGAGGCAGCGCCCCGGTGGCCCTGTGCGCACCCGGGGGTGCTCGTGGGGGCTGGAGGAGAAAAACTGATTGAGCCACATGGAAGAGGAGGCAAAAGATGGCCAGAAATAGAGAGTACAAGAAAACGAATCAACAATAGTATAATAGTTGGAAGAAAAGGTAGAAGGGGGTCTAACGAGATTCCAGCTATGTCGGAATCAGAAGGGATTACATTTGTGTGTGTAAATCCCTCATATCAACTGGTATCCATATGTGGAAGAAAGCAATGCTGCTTTTGTCCTTCCACACACTATTTCTGTGCTCTCTAAAGTCATGCCCAAGACTTGCTGGTATTTCATGAAGAAAATGCTGTCTTTAGGGAAGCTGTGCCAGAGTCCAGAAAAATAGATACTTTAATAGCCATGTGATTGAGTAAATATTATTCTTTCCCTTGTTTTGATAATAAGGAAAAGAATTTGGCGAGAAAGCTTTATCACTTTAGAGATTGACAGCTTCCATCCTTTAAGCCCTGCTACTGAGATATGGAGAGGGGAAAGCTGCGCATCCCCGCAGACATCAAGCATCGGGTGCCAGAGCCTCCGAAGGGCTGCAGTGGGGAGTCCTCCAAGGTAGCTCCAACCCCGGAGCCGGACTCACCTGTGCTGCTGGGGAGGATGTTACATCTCCCCGCGGAGAGGGGCGAGTGGGACCCTGCTCTGGCGAAGGCCAACTCGGTGAGTGAGGCCTCCGCAGTTCATCTGGGCAGCAGGGGGGGAGAGCTGGGAAGCCCCGGGGCGTGCAGAGCCACATCCCCAGCTCACCTGCCCTTCCTGAAGGGCTGTCAGCAGGAGCAAATGGCAAGATCAACCAACCCGGTCCCTTGGTGACAAGAAGTAGCCTGAAGCCCTGCTATTATTGTTGATCTGGAGCCCTTTCTTGGAAAAAGCCAAAATTATTCATCCTCAGGACACAGTGGTTATAAGCAGAAGGGCAACATTTTCCAACAGTTTTTTTCCTAGACAAATATAAATGCACATGTGAACATTTTGTGCGCTCATGTCTGTTTTGCCACATTCTTAGTTGCAAATGCTCTTCCTCCACCTAAGCAGAGCAATTAAAAAAATCCCATTTTGACATTTTCAGCGCAGTTTTTTCCAACGATATTGTGCGAGTGCTTTGAGGGCTGACGCGCGGAGAAAGGGCTCGCTCTGTCTGTTTGCACATCTGTTGTGAGCCAGGCACAAGA
Organism: Rhinoptilus africanus; assembly: GCA_013400135.1. NCBI lineage: Eukaryota > Metazoa > Chordata > Aves > Charadriiformes > Glareolidae > Rhinoptilus > Rhinoptilus africanus. Next base: position 925,773 of record VXBO01012131.1, on the reverse strand, counting down.
CAACGGGCTTAAATGGGCTCAGGAGGAGGCGGCTGTTGGGAGGAACGTGCCCGAGGGTGAGGATGGAGGCTGGTGGTGGCCCTCCCGGTGAGGGGTTCAGCTGGTGAAGCTGGGTGGCGATGGGGGAGTACGGCACGCTCGTACAGCTGCATCGAAGCCGCCTCGTCATGCTGAGTGAGGTGAACGCAGGTACACACCACGTGTGGGAAATGGCGCTTTGAGGCTTTCTCACCGTACACTGAAGTTACTTTTCTTTGACACCAGACGCAGCTCCTGTTTCGCACAAGGGCACAACTTCTGCTCCGCCTGTGAAGGAGGAGGGTGGCTGCTGAGCTGTATCCACCTGCGAGCACAAAGGCAAGGCTAACAACAAATGTCAAATCTCAGGTGGGTCTTACATGGGGAGAAAATCCTTCCTTTTCGTGGTAAATACGCTGTCAAATACAGCGGCGAGCAGAGGAGGAGCAGGAGGTGTTGGTGTCCCTTCTGGGACTGGTGAGGTTTTCAGCAGCACGGCCTTTGTGCGGGGCTGCTCCGGTGGGCAATGGCCCCTCCACATCCCTGAGCTTTGCCAGGGCTCATGCACCGGCCGAGGAGAGTCCTGGGCCAGGGCTGTGCCCACCGAGCCTGAATCACCGCCGCTCCGCGAGCCTCCACCCTGCCCTCCCACTTCTCCTGTGGTAACAAGGGTGTTGGTTACTCCCCCTGCCCTTGGAGATGGTCTCAAACACCCCCTGCAGCTCTGGGAGGCTTCGGGTTTCTGGTTTGGGAACCCACATCCCACATTTTGCTGTTTGGCTCCGATCTGCAGTTCATAAAGTAGCTGGAGCTGAGGCAAAGTTCCCAGATTGCTCTGTGCCGCTTTGGATTAAACTCTCAGCCATCCTTCTTTTACTGCTATTGCTTTTGAGGCTGTATTTTTTTTTATCGTTTGGTGATCTTTGTAAAATGGCTGTAAAACGAAAATAAAACCATAACCCTCTGGGTCTCTGAGCCTCACACCTGCAGGAAGCAGAGCTGGAACCTGCTACCAAAGGTTCAGGTTTGCTTTCCAGCACTGCCTGCTCCCAGGCTGTCTTGGGAAGCAGAAACTTCTGATGGCAAAAGCCTCTACCCTGGGAAATCCAGGAGAGGAGGAGGAGAAAGCCGCTGACCTGGGCTGCTGGGCCAGTGGTGTGCTCAGTCAGACCCCACTGGGTTTCCTTTCCAAACCTGGAAGCCCGTAAGTATGGCTTTCATCCAGTATTTCGGAATATGCAGAAAACCGAAGAGCTGGGTTTGCTGACGGGCTCTTCAAGGTGGTTGATGGGTGGAGATGCTCCGAGATGAGCAGAGCTTGGCAGTGAGACCGTGCTTGTTGGCACTTAAAATAGCAGAGCTGCAGGTCCGGGGACAGAGCAGCTCGTGTAGCCTGAGGTGAAGTTTAAAAAGAATTTGAACTGTCAAAAGCAGAAAAGAGCATTTGCAAACATAACACTCTGCTTTCCCAGTTACTTGTGTAACGAGATCAGCTAACCCATGTGTCATCTACAGTCCAATTCGCCTTTTATAGTAAAAACAAATATTGGAGAGACTCGGGGCCAAATGCTGCTTTTTTTGTCAATCTACATTGTTGGCATGCTTTCCAGGGCTGCCGAGCTGTCAAATCTGTCCCAGAGGCGGGAGAAGTGGTGATGGTTTGCACCTTTCGCCGCCTTCCAAGGGAGACCTGGGGCATCCTCAGCACCGTTGATCCCCAGGACTGGGAGCATATTTCACCTTACCTGGGACTGCCGCATGGACACGGCTATAGCTCTTCTTTCTTTAAAATGTCATTAATGAACTATGACACACGGCAAATGAACTGATGTCCACCACAGTGTCATATCCCTCCTAAAAGTAATGATTGGGTGTTTTCTACTTGGTATAGAAAATAGAGAGGGAGGTGAAAAACCCAGATGTAAGCACTCCTGACTTTATTTTGGTCAGTTTGAATGCAACGGTGGCTGGTGCAGGAGCTCTAGAGTGTTTGCAGAGTAAGGACTGAGAGTTTAAACTTTGTTCTTTGTAGAACTCGTATGAAATAGTCTTTATTCTTAAAAAGGTTTTGTATAGGCTCTTCAAACTAGGTGAAAGGAATATTTCATAAAGGTGACTGAAAAGTAGAGGTGCTCCTAGGAGCTTTGAATAAAAAATAGGTGTTGGTAATAGATATACCAGCTTTAAATATTTTATCAAGCTGGAATTACTTAACTAGAATTTTGGTTTGGATCAATATAGTATGGGAGACTGTAGGAGCTGGGCATGGGAGAGTCTGATGCTATCAAAATATTTTGAACTTTGATTTGGAAATTATTTTCCACCTCAAAGTACAGTATTTTGTACTTTACATAACAAATAACACAAAGTGAAAGGCCTAAATGTTTGGCTGACATTTTTTTTCTAGAATCTAGAGGGCTTGATTTGGTTCAGGTAGATGCCGCGTCTTCAAATCTTTTATCATGTTTTTCAGAACAGACATGAGGACTCAAGATCCCGACCGACTCCAGAGGACGGGAGAGCTTCGTATCCTCTTCTGTCACATCACTGTCCCCGCATCCCCGAGCAACGCTGCCAGCGTTACCTAGCCCTCTGTGGAGGATAGCTTGGAGGAGACAGCCCGGGTGCACTTATGAGCAAGTACTGCAAAACTTTTAAAACAAGGAGCATTTCAATATAATTCTTCGAAATGCGGCATTAATTTATGCTCTTAGTTACTTTTCCATATAAATTTCATGGTATCGAGAGTGCGTTGTAGCGAAACAAATCGCTCCGGAGAGCTACGAGCAAAAAGACGAAAGAAAAAAAAACCCAAAGTATATTTAGTTTATGATTAACAAACGCATCGGGGAAGGAAGATGCGGCTGATCCCTGTCTTCCAGCAGCGAGTGCGGGCGGCGGCTGTTCCTGGACCCACAGCACCATCTAGTGAGGTATCAACCGAGAGCATCCTCCTCCTCTGCCTCATCCCCGAGAGCATCCTCCTCCTCTGCCTCATCCCCGAGAGCGTCCTCCTCCTCTGCCTCATCCCCGAGAGCATCCTCCTCCTCTGCCCCATCCTCCTCCTCTGCCCGTTCTCCCAAATTAAGACGAATGGCAGCTGGGGACAGAGATGAGCATTTGCTTGTCTGCTGCCAGTAACAGCTGAACCTTTCTGCAGTTCAAGGTGGTAGCCGGCACACTGGGTGCTTCAAAATACTGTCTGGTAAGAGTTTGTCAGCAGGGAAGAGATGGATAACACATCTAGGCAGAGAACAGAAAATTTAAGAATGATTTTGCAAGGCTTCGTCACTGAGAGACAAATCTGAAGGGAACCAAACCTCATTAGTTCCACCACTCACAGGGGTGCATTTGCTTTCCCCTCAGCCACAGACTTTCTCCCAGTTTCCTTTTTTTGAGATTCATTATTCCCTCGCTGGTGCTGCTGCTCTGAAGGAGAGAGACCAGTCTGATGTAAAGCTTCCCTGCCCAGCCTGCCTGCCTCTGGAACAGGTTTGATTTGGGATGCTTTAGGTATGCATTTGTCTGAGCAGGAATGAGGATCCAGTAAGCTGTTGGAGCCCAGACCTTCCTCCTCCTCCCCCTTCTCCCTGAGACAAGCCAGGTATGTGGAGCACTGGCAGCTTCAGGGGTGAGGGGACTGATGCTGATGCCCTGCTCTCCGAGCAGCCATCCCGTCAGCCCTGCTGTGCCTGTTGAGCTATGGATGAGCTATAGGGTGCCAGTTGGCCAGTAAGGGCTATACATCCCATTTGGCTGGTAAGGGCTATAGGGTGCCGGTTGGCCAGTGCTGGTGCCTGCTGCGATGTACTGGAAGGCGAGATTGTGAAATTCTGATTTTGCAGCAGGAGCAAGTGTCAGAGCATCTTCTCTTCCGAGGGCTGGGCCGGTGTCCAGGCAGGAGGGGACAGAGGGTGCCAGTGGGAAAGGATGCTGTGGGGCCGAACGAGCCAGGAGGCAGAGCAGTGAGATTATTCCGGGTGATTAAGAGGAGAGGGCTGGTTCACAGCAGGCTGTTTTCTGAGTGAGTCTGAAATCAGTGAGGACTTTGCTTGCCACCAAAATAACTTAGTTTGGCAGCTGATTTTGTTAAGAGAGCACTGAGCTGAACGAATCTGCCCGAACAAATTCCTCTGGAAGATCATTTTCAGACCCATTTCTTTTTCTTGTCTATTCCATATTTCAAAGCAGCGGACGAGATGCAAAAGCCGGGAAGGCAGCCTGGGACTTGCCTTTGTTCTCTGGTGTGGCCACCCGCCTTCTCCTTGGTTTGATGTCCGGCTTGCCCGTTGCTGAAAAAGCACTGGAAAAGATCTCATCATGGGAGTGTTAACTGTGGCTCCCTGTCCTGGTGAGGAGCTGGTGGCCGCGGAGCCCAGTGCCCACAGCAGCCCTGCAGGTTCCTGCTGTGGGTGCAGCATCATGGGGGACCATGTGGCCGGGGAGGGGTGAGGGCAATGGGGAGCAGGGGGGGAAGGAGAGGGAAGAGTAAATGAGCAAATCACCCTCTGAGATGAGAGAACTTGGCTCCTCATCACAACATTAAGCGGTACCACTGCAAGTCACTGAACGCCAGCAGCAATCTCGCCTTCCTGTTGCCTTCCAGGGTGTGAACGCTCTCCCACTGAGTCCCCTCCAAAACCCGCCGCCTTTCAAGCAGAAGAGAGGTAAACTGGCTTTTTTCGTCTGTTGTTGAGATATGTTCAAATGCAAGGCAGGTTATTTTCTGCCTCCTATGAAAGCGAAGCGATGGTGGTCCCGGCACAGGCCACAGCAGTGCCCCTGCGCGGGAGGAGCTGTGGGGCTTCCTCCGACACTGCTTTCCTCCTTGCCAGACCCGAAGGGGAGACTGGTCCTGCTGGTGCAGGGGCTGTGATGGGGGCTGAGGAGCAAATGTGCGCTCAAGGGCACTGAGTTTTGGTTGCTTAGAGACAGACCTTTAAAGCAGCTCTTTGCTGAGGCTGGGGGCTCTGCTCTTAGGGAAAATCACAGTGATTTAGCCTATTAAAAAAAAAAGTGGATAACCTTAAATGAAGCATGGAAATTGCTAACGAATCTTGACTGGTCTTCTAATATTTTTTTCCCTTGTGATTAAAAAACTTTCAGGAGATCATATCAACTAGGCATTTTCCAGCTACCTGTTGTTGTTGTTCTTCTCCCAGCATCTTACAGATCTCTGAGGATGAAGCCAGAGGTGCCTTTGTATAGTTTGCAGCCAGCAAATGCCACTGTAGGACTGGCCCAGCAAAACACCTGGTGGTCTGGAGCCTGACTGCATTGAGCACGTATCAAGTAAGGAGGTGACATTTTGTTGCTGATGTAAAAAGAATTAATAATAATTAGAAAAAGTAATTGCACGTTGCTTTCTTGAGCTGTGTTGAGGATCGTCTGCGGGGGTCAGCACCGGAGCGCAGGCTGTGGTTGGCACTCCAGCGTTCATCACGGGGCTGAACATGCGCCAGGAGCTCATGGGGCCGGGGACACAGGACACTCGCTGCCATCCCTCTGTGGGACGGGGACAGCCATGCACTGGCCAGCCCAAAAGCAGCCTCTCAGCAAAACAAGGGCTCTTTCTGGTTTTTGTCCTTTCCCAGCTGCCGCTCCAGCAGTGGGAGGTCGGTGGTTGCAACACGGGAACTGGTTCCAGTCCTGTGAAACTCGGTGCGTGCTGGTGTCGGTGGGGAGCGGGGCTCAGCCCCCAGCTCTGTCCCCTTCCAGCAAGCTCTCTGCCACCGTTAGTTCTCATTTGGTTATCCAGCACCAGCTGGAGATGTTCACCGAGAGCAGGAACACTCTTCCAGCCAGCGAGCCCTGGGAGGGTAAGGGGCTTGGTGTCCTGGGGCAGCGGGCAGCCAACCTTCCCAGGGCCAGGCAGGAGAGGGAAAAACTGCCCCTCTGCAAGGCTTTCTCCAGAGAAAAAGTCAAAGGTGTCGTGCACGGGGATGGCACAGCCCTGCGAGCTCCCCTGCCCCCGGGCTGCGAGGGGCGGCGGGGTGTCCTCCTGCCAGCTCTGCTGCATTCGCTGATGTCCAGCCTCTGCAGCTGGTGGGACCTGGTGGATTGGGCTCAGCTTCTTAGGAAAGAGCCACAGGCGAGGGGAGCGCTGGGAGGCTGCTGCGGACTGGGGGCTCCTTTGGCGGTGCTGGAGGTGGCAGTGGCTGTCCCCATTGCCGCTGGGTGCTGCAGGGCATCCAGGCAGGTTCACGTGTCCCTAACGCTACCTCTTCTTCCTTGTTCCCCCACCCTAGGTGGGTTTGTGGACACTCTGGAGATGGCAGTGGCCGTGGATCCCCACTCCGTTTGCTGACCAGGAGATGCGCCTGAAATGCCTCACATCTGCGGGTCCAGGTGAGCTCCCCGTGGCTGCTCTCTGCAGTGTCCCTCACCGCACAGGGTGCCCCGCGGGGCTGCGGCGGGCCACGGCACCAGTGTGGCATCCCTGATCCACCTGGAAAACTGCCCTGCGAGGGGCAGCACCTGGGGGTTTGGGCTGGTGCCCAGCCCAGCAGAGAGGAGCCTCGAGCCCTCCTGGCCTGACCCTGCACCTGCTGCAGCCTGTGGTCATCCCGGTCCAGCAGCATCCTGGTATTCCAGGTGCCAATGCCAGAACACACATTCATTTTGAAACCGCTGGACTATTCTATTCAGTTTTGCATTTTTGAATACGTATCTGCTACATGTACCTATTCTGACAGAGTTATTTTTACTCATTAGAACAACTATTTTTTAGTGTACTGTTATATTTATTGCTTCTTCCCTTCATGACTTAATGATAAGAAAAGATAGCTCCGGTTCTGGCAGGAAGCATTGTTTTTCTGCTTGAACTAACGATGGTATTTTAATAGCTTCAGATAAAGGATTAGCACTTGCTTTTGGCAAAGAACTGTTTTTACTTGAAATAGTCTGGAGTGTGCATTTTGAATGGGAAAATTGCCATTAAAAAGTATTTGTACCCACCCAAAAGAACAAAGCCCAACTATTTTTACTCCTGGGATTAAACAAACAAACAAAAAATTAGGTAGAAAAACTTATCCTCACTGGGGTTTGGGCCAGCATAGCTAGGCTGGAAAGGACGCCTGGGCAGGTCCTCCTCTTCCCATTCCAGGCTGGTTTGCCATGGGCCAGAGCACCCTTGGGCAGGTATTCCAGCCTCTGGAGAAGAGACTCTTCCAGCTGCTGTGCTGGGTGTGAGGGAGGATGGGCGGGGGGGATGTGCGGCAGCCCTCGGCCCTCTCTGGAGGCGGTTTGAGCCTCCTGCTCTTCTCAGCCCCCGCTGCTCTGCAGAGGGTGGGTGCAGTTAGAAAGTTAGAAACGCAGTTAGGTTTTCTTGGGGGTTTTGGACAGAGACTGGTTGCCATGCCAGTGTCACTTTGTATGGGTTTCACCGAGATGGAAAGATAAAGCAACGACGTCAGTAGCGCGGGTTTTGTGCTGATGGCTGAGGGGGAGAGTGGCAGGACGTGCCGGCAGGTCCATCACGTGAGCGTGATGCTGAGGTGTTGATAAGGACTAATATGAACCATTTTCCCCTTAAAAGTGCTTCTCTTAGATCTGTAAATATTATTTTAGTTAACTGTCCATCTGTAGTCAGCTCGGGTTTTAGGGTTTTTTAGCATAAATAAGCATCCAGAAAGGTCATCTCGCGGTCTTTTTAGTGCTGTGTTTAGACGAGAAGCTGTTTTCAGCTGTTTGGAGGGGTAGGTGTCCGTGTGAGCGGGGAGGTGACGTCTGGCAGTAAGGGATGGCTCGTCTCTGGGGCCAACGGCCTGGGAGATGGCCACGGGTCCTTGTCCCGGCAGGGGACATGGTTCTTCCTGGGAGAGCTGCCTGAGTAATCAGTCCCTGGGGTCAGCAATGCTGAAATGCTGATTAGGCTGCTTGGTTTTCAACAAAGCGATGCCCAAACAGGCACTGCGGTACAATGGGTCCCCAGCTCCCAGGATCCCAGTGTGCCACTGATGGCACAGTCACACCCCTGCGGCACTGAGGTGTTCGGACGGCAATTGGGGTGGACAAATCTCTGCAGAGAAACAAATCCTTTCCCCCCCTCTTAGAGCCCATGCACAGAAATACTTCAGAGCGAAATGGTGCGCAATGCAAAGTCCCCTGATTTCAGTGGAACAGGGACTCAGTCCTTAAAGGTGTGAACTTAGTCCCTGACTCTCCGCTCCTGGGATGCTTCCTAGTTTTGTCTTTGAGGTGGGATTCTCAGAGTCCACTGTAAGCTGCCTGATATGGGTTAGAGATTAAACGGGGGTTTGTTTAACAAAATGCTGCTTAGTCAAAACATCTGTCATGATGGAGCTTTGATCTTACGTCCTTGACTGTATCTTTTTCATTAGATGTTAATATGGTGCCTGTGGAAACTCTAATTATGTGGGGCCCCAGTGAAATATCGCTGTCACTGATGCTGCTGAAGAGTAATTGAGTTCTGAGGTTCCTTAATTTATGAATGAGAAAAGCTTTGATTAGCTTAAGAAGAAACAATGATGCTACAGGAAGTTTCTGTTTAATCAGATGGGGGAAAAGAAAGTCAGTGGGGTGCTGGGGGTGCTGCATGGAGGGCTGGCTTCCAGCTCCACCAGCCGGAGCAGCAGGGGCAGGGATTGATGGGGACACACAGGTTAACTGCTAGGGTTTGCCAAGGAGTGAGACTCTCCCACACTTTTGGCTCTGGTTCCCATCCTAAAAGCACTGAAAATGGGGGGGCTTCCCGCCGACATGGATGGGCTCTTGCTCAGTCCCTGCTCACCAGCTGCAGTGTTTGCCGTCCCCGCGGGGTGTGGGGAAAGCAGCGTTTGGCCTTGGTTTGTGCCTGCCTGGGACTTGTCCCTCTCTGATGAGGAATTTCCCCAAGCGAGGAAACACGGATACTGCTCCGGGAGGAGGAACCCAGCCCTTGCTGCCATGCAGAGGAGTGTTCATGCCAACTTCCCCTCCTTTAGCTGCTCTTTAGAGCAGCCCCTGTTGTGCTCCACATGGTGCTGAGCCTTGGCATCCCCATGAGTGCTTCGCAGACGGCACCCTTGGGTGGGAGGTGAGGGATCTTCCAGGTGAGAAACAGGGTTTGAATGCATATGCCCCTCACATCTGACTGCTTTCAGCACGTGCACAAAACGACCACCCAGCATTGTTCTCTTTGCTCACAAAAAGGCCAAACCTTTTGTAAGCTGATTTTTGACCAGCGGTGGAATCCCGTTTTGATGCCTAGTCGGATGGACGCAGGTTGGTGCGGGCGGGTGCTCGGGGCCCTGTGGCATCCCTGGAGTCGGGGGATGCTGTGCCGTGGGTCATGCACAGGGCTGACAAACGGGGCTTCGTGTCCAAGGCTGGAGCCCGCTCCTCCACTGCTGCCTGCCGAGGGAATTTTGCCGGCTATTTTGGTGTGTCTAGAGCTGGATACCAATGATACAGGACAAAACCTGAAATATCGGATGAGTAACAGGCTAAGCTCTGAATTTCCTAGCTTTGGTCAAAGCCTATCTCAGACTCATGTTTTAAAAGGGAGCTATGAGTTCATGTTTATAGACTATTGTGATTTCCAACATCACCGTAGCAACAACCATGCAGTTGATTTATTTACGCCAAATTTGGGATATTTTTAACCTGGTCATTTAAACCATTGCCATTGGACTGGACTTACACACTTATCTCCATCTTTTGTTGTAAACAGGTTTTTGTTTAACATTCGCACATTAAAAATAGGCATTCAGATTCTCTTGGTAACGTATACAGAAATCCATTATATTTTGGAATGAAAATAAAGGATTTGTTGTGATATAATAGTCAAAATAAGAACCTGGGAGTTCGTGCTCCTGCAATATTTTGGGAAGGAACGGCACCTCCCTGGTGCAGCACAGAGGAGGAAGCTGGAGCTTTATCATACCAGTGGAGCCCCAGGAAACTCACTTTGTCTGTGAACTAATTGGCCAGTGAATCCCAAACTGTTTGAGATACTTTACCCACCACTTGAGGAAGATGTTTCTGTTTGATCTCGACATGACCGAGGGAATCACACTGAAAGCATCTAACTGATTTATTTTTCACAAGGAAGTTCTCCATATATCGCTCAGCATTACTTGGAAACCTGTGCTCCTTCAGCTCAAGGACAGCCTTGTCTTCTCCTGCATGAGGGATGTGACATCTCAAATGAAGCATGTAGTTTCTTATTTTCATAGGAAGAAATAACGGAGAGATTAATTTAGCTTGCTGGAAGAAAGGAGCATGGTCTCAGAAGAGAAGTCTAGTAAATCAAGCTGATGGATGACCACCCCCAGCCTCCCCCCGTGCCGGTCAGACTGCCTGTTGTTGCCAGGTTGGTGTTTCCTGGCTCCTCTACATGCTCTTTTCTAGCACAGGCTGAATTTTCGTAATCAGCTGCTGTGTTATGAAAGGTCGCTGGATAAAAGGCTTAATAAAAAGAACTGCTTTTCTCTTGGGCATCAGGAGGACCAGTTGCTACCAGGGGTTATTTATAAAGAGGTACTTAAGGAAAAAAACAACTGATGTCCCGTGAACAGAATTAAAATAACAGAATCACAGGGTTGGCAGGGCCCTCTGGAGATCATCCAGTCCAGCCCCTGCCAGAGCAGGGTCCCCCAGAGCAGGGGGCACAGGAACGCCTCCAGGCGGGTTTGGGATGTCTCCAGAGACGGAGACTCCCCCACCTCCCTGGGCAGCCTGGGCCAGGGCTCTGCCACCCTCAAGGGAAAGAAGTTCCTCCTCATGTATGATAAGATGGGAACTTTCAGAAACAGGCGGTCGCTCAGCGGCCGGTCAGACTGAGGGGGGAGGTTTCAAAGGCAGCCCGGAGGTGCCGACCTTCACCTCTCTGTTCATGGCCCATTCCAGGTGGAAACGCGTCCAAGTTTGAGCTCTGTGGCTAAAACTTCTCAGCGGCTTTCCAGAGAGGAGGGCTCTGGGTGTTTGGAATCCTCCTGGCACCTCTGTCCCCGCTCCGGGGGGACCAGGGCTGCGGCTGCCCGCCTCCCCGGAGCCCGTACCGCCCGGCGGGGGCGGGGGGCTGCAGGGCTGTGTCCCCCACACCGGGTGTCACTGTTGCTCCGCCTCAGCCACGGCACCGAGCTGGCAGCGCAATGCCCTGCGAACGGGCAGCACATCCTCCGGCCCCGTGATGGGGGGCACGCACCCCGGGGGTCCCGCACCCCCTGGTGTCTCCCTGGGCCCGCAGCGGGGCCGTCCCCTGACGCCTTCTGCGCCCCCAGGATGGCTGGACCCGCGGCAGGTGGATGGTCCAGGGCGGAGGTGGGTGCCCGGCAGCCACCTCCCATCCTCGGCGAGTTTGCCCCCCTGTAGCTTCCCTCGGCTGAGGGTGAGGAAGCAACAGCAGCTGAACCCAAGGAGGTGCAGGGCGCGGGGACAGTCCCGCCAGACCCTCCCCTTGTCCTGCAGCGGGCTTGTGCCCCTCCGCATCGCAGGCTGTTCCTGGGATAGACAGGAGCTGTGCCGCGGTGGTAGGAGGATGCTCAGCACCTCAGGGTGGCATGGACCATGTGGGGCCAGTCCCTTCTGTGATGCCCACATGGGGATATGGACTGAGGGTGGCCGGTCCCCAGCGGCACTGGGCGCCAGCCAGCACCCAAGCGCCACCTCCAGCAGGGTGGGTAAGACACCGTCCCTCCTGCAGAGCCTGGAGCATCCGGACTCCCTGGGGACAACCCTCTGGACACCTGGGATGTGGAGGTCGAGGCCCCCCGGCTCTTCCAGGACCAGACGCGGTGCTGCTGGGTGCCCAGCTCAGCGCTGGTCAAGGTGAGTCCTCCCTTGCTGCCAGCCGCTTGCCAGAGCCCCTGCCCTGGACAATGGGCTCCTTGGGGCTTGGGGAGGAGCCCCCAGCAATGTCTCCCCACCAGGACCCCCAGTCCCTGGGGACAGGGATGGGCACCTTACTACAGTTCTCATTTTCTTGGGGTTTTCGTCATTAAACACCAAGGAAAACAGTCCAAGATCCCTTCTTCCTGGTGTTCTCTTCCTCTAGAAGTTTGAGGACAAATCTTGCTGCAGCCATTTCAAGAAAAACCACTGGATAATCTTTCCTCTTTTGTTAAATTTTTTTTCAACATTAGAGGAACATTTGTTTGCATGACAGTTCCCATTTAGCTTTTGACAAGCTCTATAGCTGGTCAATTTATTTCACTTTTTAAGTGAAATGATGAATAAAGAAAAAATATTACTTTCTTTTGCCAGCACTACATAGACATTTGCCTTTATTAAATAATTATTATTTATGACTCTTTTAATGGTTGTACAGCACAATTTTGTGGTGTTGTATTCTGTCCTGTTAGGACCAGAATTTTGTCACTGGATTTGATGCAGGAGGAGTGCATGTGCATAATATGAGATACCCGAAATCCCCGGGCAGCTCTGTGCAAGAATAATCTTCTGGTTTCAGGACTGTCACAGATGCCACGGTCACGGCTGGTCCAAGTGCGGGGTGTGCGATGGGGAAGGTTGGGTAAGGAGCTGGGGAACCTTCCCCCAGGCAGCCTGCATTTCCTATTCCTTGGAGTTTGGCCTTTATTTGCAAAATTACAGCCCATGCTGTACTTATTATGAGGGTTGGAAGCTCTGCTTTATTCCCCCTTTGCCACCCTGTGTCCCAAACCCACTCGTGTTCAGTCCAGTTCCCAGCTGATGCTCCCAGGTCCTGCAGAGATGCTGAATGGGGTTGGCAAAACCCTGCCCGGGGAGCAAAGACGTCTTACCCCATCCTCAGTAGGTAGCCGACGTGTCATGATGGTGGGAGGGAAAGAAGAACTTGCTTCTGCAGTGGTGAAATGAGGTCCGGTGCTAGGCATGCCGTACCGCAGACTGCTTGCTGTGGTGAGATGCGCTCAGTTCTGTTCTGGGGCCTCTGAATGGCAGAGGAGGCTTAACCCAGGCGTGCGAGTGCAGCCACGAATCCGGCCTCCTCTCTTTAGTTGTTCTTCTGCACAGGTACTCCCAAAGGCAGCTGAAAGATCTATTATTACCGCATGAAAATTGCCCCTTAATTAAAGTTAATCTGATTATACACGAATACTTGAGTAAAAGTCTACTACTAACTACGTTAATAAATAACAGCGGGAAAACAACGTGCGTAAGAAAAAAGGCATTTCAACCTAGACCGTTTGCATCACTGGTGAGTTTGACTGGAGCAGTCACAATTTATGAGCTATTTTTTGCCATGTATGCACTTGCCATATGCCTTTCCCTGCCAGCCTAAGTTAGCAATTATTCCGATAACATGCACTCAAGCTTTTGATTTATAAACCTGATGCTTTTTTTTTCCCTGGCAGTCACCACCTCTTTTAATTCTTCGGTGTGTTTGTAGACGAGGTGTGTGAGGTGCAAGGGGTCCCGGCGGAGGCCGAAGAGGCAGGAGCGCTGCCAGCTTTGCTCGGGTGCGGGTCGCAGAAGGTGCGATGGGTTCCTCCGCTACCACGGCTCTGGGACCCTGCACCTTCCCCCATGCCACGCTTGCTCACCCACCGGTGTGCTCGGTGGGAACCAGTCATCCCAGTCCCACTGGCCTGGTGGAGGTTGTTAGCTGAGGATCTGCTGGTAGGAGGAAAATACTGGAAAGCTGGGAATAAAAAGCCCTTAATCCAGTATGTTTGAGCTAAAAATGCCTCCACTTTCCGGCTGCTGGCAGGGGTTACAGTGCAGAGCTGGAGCATGCCCTAAAGCCTCTGGGCTGGTTTTTGTTTTCTAGCATGAAAGATCACCTAGCAGATAATGCAGCACAGCAGTGCCTTTATTCTCCAGGAAAAACTGGTCAGAAGTAGCCTTTCCCTCCGCTGATTTGTAAGTGAACTTTCATTTTGACACCTATTATTCATTCTGTGTGGCCCACCCTCAGCATCCAGAAAGCAGGCTGATATCCCAAACTCATGAGAGAAGCTCTTAAGCTTTTGGAAAATAATAATTTTTTGGCTCTCTTTCCTTCCGTATTTTTTTACCTTTCTGTTGCAAGCCTGCTGCATTTCCCAGCATCTCTGGAAACCGAAGAACGCTTTGGGTTTTCCAAGGAAAGCAGAATTTCTCAGACCTTCAGGAGCCGGGGCAGGAAAGCAGCTTTGCGTCCCTGCAGGTGCCCACTCCACCTCCCGCCCCAGCCCTCGGTGGGCTCCACTCGGCTGAGAGCCCACCCCATCAGCGGGATGGCAGTAGCACACTCCAGGGCTGCTCCGAGGGCTGGTTCCCGCAGCGCAGGGTCGGGGTTTGGCAGGTTTCGCGGCCAGCGCAGCCGGCAGAATTATTACCACCCTCTGCTTTTTGCAAACATGAAACTTAACAGGCTTAAAAATAATCTTTAAGTGACAAAAAGAAGGCACTGTTCTAAAACCGTTTTGTTTATGCGGCTTCATTAAGTTTAAAATAACAGAGATGGTATCGTGCATAATCATGGCAGTCATTTTAAAGCATGAATCCACTGGGGCTAATGATGGCTTGAAGAGCCTTAATGAATCAGTTGTTAACGGCTGCTAATCTGTGTTGCAGCGATGCAATCAAAATGCTCCATGCATAAGCATATGCCTCCTGCATCTGTGAGAGGCAGCAGCCTCGGCAAAGTAACTTTCTCCTTCCTACCGATGTGTGGGGAAATTGTGGCTATCCTTAATTAGATATACAAATACGTTCTTTGACTAATTCCACATTTACAAATAGATTTGAGGTTGGCGTTAGTCATTTGTTTTTCCCAGCAAATAGGCTGTATCTGACAAGTCACGGAGCTATGTGCTATGTGCGGTGCGTGTGCTGTCAGCGACTCCTGTACTGCCGAGCCACACAAACAGGCTGAAATAAACCACCCTCGGGTCCGCTGAAAGTGGGCAGTGATTAAAGTCCTCTTTAAAATCCTTCCTGTTGCATCCAAAGGTGCAATACCTGTTCTGGCCGGGGCAGCAAGACCTGTGCGACCTGTCAGGGCGAGAAGAAGCTCCAACCTTTCGAGCAGCTGGTGATAACCTGGTGAGTAGCGCGGGTAGAAGGGCAGAGCCCTATGTTTGATTCCTTTGATTCCTTTGATTCCCAAGCCTGCGAGGCTTGGGAGCTCAGCAGTGCTCCCTAACCGGGGCCTGGGAGAGGATTTATTGCCTTTGGTCGGGCAGAAACAGGGGCTTAGAGGGGCAGCTTTAGTCCTTAATGATGCTCTTTCCATGGGGCGCGGTGGGAGCTGAAGTGGGTGCTCAGGAGTAAAGGGTTGTCCAAGGTCACAGGAAAAGTCCACAGTGGAGACAGAGCAGCTGATCCTCTGCCTGGGATGAGCCACAGCCCCAACCTGGAGCCCTGATCCCAGGGAAGCCTGGGGCAGTGGCCCAGCTCCCTTTGCCGGGGCTGCGGTGGTGGCCAGGGCTGCTGGCCATGGATACTCTGGCTTTTCCCATTGGGGAGCTCCAGTGCCAGAGATAACGGATGGGGCTGCAAAAGATCTTAGCTCGTGAGGTTTAGCTAAAAGCCATTACCTGCCCTGCTGGGTGCTTCCTGAACACTTTTCCATTTTTTTTTACAAAGTGCCTTCAATTACCCTGTGTGAAGACCTTCATTTTTCAAAACAGCATCTCCATCCATCCTGAGAGCCCGGAATTTCCCCCACCGTGCCCATCATGCTGGTGAGACTCCTGGGGGAGCGCGGGGGCCCCAGGGCTGCGCTGCCCCAGACAGGCACAACTCTGCCATACCATCAGCTCCTCCAGCTCCATCAGCCACTAACAGTGCCCATGTCCCACACGTAATAGAGCAAAATGGTTCACTGGAACAGGAGCCGTGGCTTCGGAAAGATAATATAAGTCCTCTCTGCAGCGAGAAGTTAATAGGTGCAGGAGGCTCTGAAGACCGTGAGGCAAGGTGATGACCGTGAAGGTCTGATTTCAGGATTATTTATGCAAGAGTCATCCACGGGTGTTGCACATACAAGGTTATTAAGAAACTAATGCGGGAGCACACAAAGGTTAGGCAGGCATGACTATTGTCCTCAAAATCCAGGACCATTCAAGCATTATGGGGTGCTTAGGAAGAGCCCAGAGAGCTCACTGCCCTACAACCAGCCTCGAGTTGTTCCGTTGTTTCCCTTCTCTCTTGCAGGAAGAACAACGTCTTTAAATTTGTTTCTGAGCATCATCTCCGCTTCCCAGAAAAGCTGCTCAGTGAAGTCAGTGGAGAGAATATATTTAAAGATGAGAATGTGGTGGTGAGTGTGACTCAGGGGGCTGGGGGGATCCCTCCCTGGGTGGCTGTGAACAAGCGGGATGTGAAATGCCCCCAGCCACAGCAGCACCTCTGTCCCCGGGGCCCTTTATATCGCCCCTTGCACGTTTTCCACCGCACGCCCAGCGGCCGGGCTGCCGGCTTTGCAGGGCGAGGGCAGGGAATGGCGGCTCTTGCCCCTTGCAGGAGCAGCGGTGTGACGTTGCCACCAGCCAGCAAGCCCTCCTGCCCGCAGAGCCACTGGGAGGTCATCCCGCAGGCAGGAGCTGCTCCAGGGGCTTTGGAGCCAGGATCCAGCGTGGAGGTGCTGCTGCTGGCACAGCTGGCTCGCTGCACTGCCGGGGGGACACGCAGGGCCGTTAAACAAGATGTTCATCAATCAACAAGAGATGCTGGACATCTCTTCTCCAGCTCCTGTAGCACAGGGCTCCCGGAGGGAATCTGCCTCTGTATACCTGCAAAAGTCTGGGGCAACCTGGTCTGGAAATGGCTGAAGCACAGCGCTCTCCTGCAGGCAGTGCTCTCCTCAGTCCTCAGCTTCATTTTTTTTTGTAGTGTGATTGCAAATAGGTGAGGATTGAACCGTGCCTTTTTATTATTTATTAGTTGTTTTGCAGTAACCTGTAGAAACTTTCATCACGTCCCAGGGCTGGGCGGCGGGCACAGAGCAGCTCTCCCCCAGAGAGCCATTACTCAGTGTCACACATCTGTAGTGAAGACTTTGCATCTGGTGTTGCAGCATCCCTTTGGGAGCTGAATGATGCTTTAGCATCTGAGTCACTCTCCAACAAACGCTTCAGATCTGAAGTTCTGTGGGCACTAAAACCGGTGGGCCTCTCACATCAACAGCTATCACTCCTGGCTGTGCAGGGAGTAGCTGCGTTCATGACTAGTCCTGCTGCCCACAAGCCTGGTATTTCTTCTGTAAATTGTCCGCATGCTGAGGGGAAACAGAGAGGCTTTAAAAAAAAACCCTTTCCAATTTAGCAGCGCTGCTGGAAGATGGTGACAGTGGATCCTGTTGGGCACAGAGTCGCCAGTTTTAACCAAAGCTGGCAGCTGCAGAACTCCACGAGCAGCACCGACCTCTCTCTAGAGAGGCACAGTCCCTATTTGGGACACATACACGTTTTGCTGGGGCGGGACAGACATGCCCTTGGGACTTTGAGCTTAGCATTTATTCTGTATATTGCCATTATATGCCCAGGTTTTCCTTGCGTGTGCCAGTAACAGGTGTAATGAGTGTGCTTGTGCCAGCCAAATCGGGTGTCTCTCTGGTGCAGCTGGGTTTATTTCTCGTAGGTTTACCCCATCATCGACGTTCCCCACCCCGAGATCTCCCTGGTCTCGCAGCGAGCCATCGCAGAGCACAGCGCGGCGTTTGCCACCTCCTCCCGCGTCCTCCGGCAGGTAAGTGGGGAGCCCGGGGGGCAAAGACGGTCGATTAGTGAGCTTGGTTAGGCACAAGATGTTGAAAATAATAACTGATTTCATTTTTTATTTAGAGGTGATCTTTAGCACATGAAAAAGGAATTCTAATTATCAAAGAAATCTCTATTATCAAGTGAAATATCAGGGAAATAATTTTTCAGACATATGTTGAAAGATGTAGGTGACTGTGGTTATTATTGTTCCTTTTACCTTTACAAAGCCCTGGCAAACTTTATTTATTACCTCTGTTTTTATCTTAGAAGCTAATTTTGAATAAACATCAGTATTCCACTCCATGGAATTCTTGCTGGAGTGTTGTAATCTCTGTTGCTGCTATTATAAATGCGATTGCAAATGCAAAAGTTTAGCTAGAACATGCTGTCTTTTCACCCACAGGAAAGAGAAGGTTTCACATTAAAAATGCAAGTAAACTGAAAGACCGAAATAAACTTAAAGGGAGATGGTTTGATTTTTTCCATGTGCTCTGTCAAAACCAGCTCTTTGGCAAATTTTTGTCTTCCAACTTGATTCCAGCCTTGAATTTCCACTTCTCAGCATCAAAGGCAGTTTGTTCCCTCAATGGCTGCACACCCACCAAAGCCTCCTCTGGCTGGGTGGGAAAGGTGCTGAGACCCTCCTGCCCTGCCAAAGCCCTGGCACCAGGTGGGATTTGTGCCGAGCCAGGCTGCCTTCTGCCTGCGCCTTGCCCACCCATCAATCCTTCATCTCCTCCGCTTGCCCTTGGCTGAAGCTCTTCCGCTTAATCCTCAGCATCTTTGGGAGAAAGCTGCTCTTCTTTGCTTGGCTGATGCTAGTCTGGCTTCTAACGTTGGCCGTGTGCTGGAGGTAAACGCCAGGAGCACAGGTAGCCTGTGGGGTAGAGGGACCGGAGCCCGGCAGGCTTTGCTGGGCTCATTGGGTTTTATTTGAAATGGAGACTTTTCACGTGTGAGTGCAGCAGGAGGTGAGAGCTGGGGGGTTGGACTGGACGATCTCTAAGGTCCCTTCCAACCCAAACCTCCCCCCTCAGGCAGGGAAGGCAGCAGAGCAGCAGGGGTTAAATCTGCACCAATTTCTGCGGGTGACGTGTGTCCACAGTTCACCACCGACACCAGTGTTTGCTGGTGCACATCCAGACTTTCCCATGTTCCCAGGGCAAATGGGGAACCATATTCACACGCAGACCTCAACCACGCGTGAGACGGGGGCACATGCTAATGCAGCCAGGACTGGAAACAAGGGCTTAAAAGAATTAAGGAATTCACTTAAATAGCTATAAATGCAGTAAAAATGGTCTAGTATGCAAGGGCCAGCAGGTGCCAGCTGCAGCTAGGGGAATTGCTGATGGCGATAGCCATGGCCTGGGGGGTCTCCATCAGATTTTCTTTCCCCCTTCACAAAGCAGCAACTTTCTGGGACCTGCGAGGCTTGTGGCTAAAAGCTGGGGCTTTTTTTTCCTCTCTACTCATGTTGGTCTAAAGCAAGATACAGCCTCTGCTCCAAACTGCGTATTTCACTTGAGCTTTTCCTTCCCCAGCGTCAAACAATCGAGCTAATCCCCATCACGGAAGTTCACTACCAGCATTGGGGGAAGCCTTACCTCTGCTGGGTCTGTGGGCTCCAAAACAAGGTGTATGCGCTGGACTACCCCCGGCACTGCTCTGGCTGCACCGCGGCGGGGAGACGGATGCAATTAGGGCAGCAATCACCCCCTGCACCCCCGGCACCGGCAGGGACCCGGGATGCTCCAGGAGCGCTCCCACCGCCCCGGCGGTGCTTGCGTCCGCCACAGAGGATGCATCAAAATGGGGAAGGGGAGAAAACCTTGGCACCCCTCCCTCCAGCCCGCTTGTATCTCAGATGCTCCAGGCACCCCGCTGGGTACAGGACCAGGCCTGTGGGGAAGGATTTCCCCTGCGGATGTTTTCCTCTCCTGTTGGAGTGCTGCATCATTGAAGTGACGCGTATCGACAGAGGTGTTTTCAGTCCGTCTACGCAGTTTATGACTGCTGCCTTTCTCTCCCCGTTTTATTTGTCAGTCTTCCTGGGTTACTACGTAATCTATAATGATATATTTCAAAATCTATCCAGTTGGCAAACCTAACTTCAAAGGATTTCATTTTAAAATACCCAGTAACACCATCTGAGGGGTGGTTGTACTGATATGAAAATTATTACCTAAGAATTAAAGGCTGTCGCAGTATGTACTGTGTGCGATGCCCTCGGGGGCTGCAGGGAGGGGGAGAGCAGGAGGTCGGGGGGGTGGATGTGGGGTCACTCCTGTGCCCGTGGCGGGGGCGAGCTCTGCCCCTGGGGCCAGACCCGCTCCCGGGCCTCATCCAGGCAAGGGGCATCGGCTCAAGTGCCTGCAGGAGGCACTTCTGCCACATCCCCCTCTTTTTCTTTTTTTATCATCCATCTTGCAACATTTGTCTTAAAAAATCTCGCAGGAGAGCCTCCGCTCGCGTTGTGTTTAAAGCTAATTCAATTGAAGTGCAAACACTTGTTTTTGCAGTGTAGCGCTTAAGGAGACGAAGCAAACGGACACCAAAAATCTAAGAAATGCGCAAGCAAAGAGAAAGACACCAACACTCATATTTAAAATCAAACCAAACAACCCCCCTCTCCTCCCCCATGGCTTTTTTCATAGGTCTTGTGCTGTTTGGGGCCTGACGGGGGGGTTTGCATGGGTGGTACCAGCAGCCCCCAACAGACTGCTGTATCCGATGGGGATGTGCTCACTGCAGCCTGGAGTCTTCTCTGTCACTGGGGCACCAGCTGAGTTAGGAGGTTATCCCAGCAAAACCCCTGTGGGAGAAACACAGCTCAAGGGGCTGGGGAATTTTTAAAAGATAAAGACCCATAAGTCAGCTTGCATGGGGATTGTGAGGGGCGAGAGTAAGGGAAAAAATGACGGGGGAAAGACATTTAGCAGCTGACGAATTTTTAAACAAGTCAGTTGAAAATTACTTTGTAAAGGAAGTGTTTTCTGACCTTGTTTCTAAAATGAAAGAAGAAAAAAAAAGCACACATGCACTTTCTGCTAATGTGTAAGCAGAGAGGGTGAGAGGGAGCGAGGAGCTTCCCTGATTTTGCTGTGGGGAGAGAGGCACGGGCAGCAGCTCCGTCCTGGCACGGAGCGATGCTCCCCCGCATCTGCCCCGGCACAGAGCGATGCTCCCCTGCATCGACAGCAAGATGCGATGGAGGCTTTTCAATCTTTAAAAGGGAAGATTGGTCAATCTTTAAAAATCCACAAAGATGTCCCTTTTTTTTTTTTTTTTTTTGGCAGATCCTTCCCTTCAGAGCTTCGAGACTCCAGGGCACCAAGGAGGTAAGGGCAGGTTTCCCTAGACAGCACTGCAGGGTGCACAGGTAAGATTATTTCTTCCCATATATATCCGTATATATATATATCTATGCATATACACGTAAGTCTGAGCGTATGTGTGTACTTACATACTGATATCTGCATTTTCTATAGCCAGGTGGTGGAGCAGGCCAGCGGGGCACATAAATCAAGCAGGCTGCCTGCCTGGCAGTGACAGATTGTTTTCAGCAGATGCATCTAATGCAGTTTTAGTCTGGCCTTACTCGGGTTAAAGCAGTCCCTGACCTGCGTAATGCTGAAAAATGAGCCGGGGAGCTGATCCTGCACCTCATCGGACCGGGTGGCCCGTGCCGCACAGGGCAGGGGGTGCTGGCGCTGGGGACCCTGGCAAGAGCTGCAGGACCCACGGGCCGTGGCCATGCAGAGCTCACCCGCTCAGTGCAGGAGAGTCGTTGAAGTCTCTGCAGCCAGGGCTTGGCTTTGTCGTGTTTGAAGGATTAAGGCTGGGCAAGAGCTGAGCTGTGGCCCCCTCCGCCCATCACCTCCCCTGCACCCCCGGAGCCTGCTCAGCCTGCCGCTGGGCAGCAAACCCGCGGGGAGACCGAACTGCTGCCCGTCAGCATGGGAATGTTGGTGCATACACAGAAGGTAAATTGTCAGGAAAAAGAGCACAGGCACATAAAGAGCTGGAAATGGCTCCCGTGGGCCAGGCAGTCAGGGCTGGCAGGGGAGAAGGGGATGATGGAGCCGCAGGATGCTCAGCCCTGGGATGCTGCGGGGCACAGGGTGTGGGGCTGGGACCGGGAGAGCGGGCAGCAGCTGCACTCAATCCCCACGGGAGCCATCCTGGTCTGCCAAGACCTGGCTAGCAGTGAAATGCAACCAGTAGCCAGCCTCAGGCAGGGTCCCGTCCTCTGCGGGGGCTGGACCTGGGGCTGGTGGAGGGCACCTTGCCATTTGAGAGGACCACACAGCACCATCAGGGCAACGGGGAAAGAAAAGAGGGCGTTTTTCTTCTGACCCACCAACAGAGAGGGACCAGACAGTTTGGATAAGCTTTAGAAGCAATCCAAATAGCCTAAATAATCATCAGGCCAGATTCCTCCTGGGCCGAGCAGTTGCTAGTGGTTGTTCAGAAACAAATACAAACCCCACTTTGCTCTCATCGAGTCATTCTTGAAGCACGAGATAAACTTCATCCTCTCTGCTGCTGCCAGGGTGGGGAGGGCCCGCAGTGGTCTCCTAACAAAGAGCACCCTGGTCCCAGCGGGGCAGGGGGTGTCTGGTCGGACATCCTCCCTCTGCTGTCCCCCTGCCCCACGCCGTCCCCGTCCCACCAGGGGATGCAGGAGAGACCTCAGGGCTCACTGCTTCTGCTCAGTGCTCAAACCTGCCCGTGTCCCCGTGCTCAGGGAAACGCTGCGGCCACCGGTGTCACCGGGGCATGGGGATGCTGGTGGGTGCTGCCAGGGGCTGCGGGGGGCAGTGGGGCCGTCAGCCCATCCCGCACCCACACGCTGGGTGACCGTCCCTGTGCCAAACCCTTACCCAGGGAGGTGGGACGAGCATCCCTGGGTGAAGGCACACATGGGAACGAGGGACTGACACCCAGTGCCAGCTGCCATGTCCCTCAGGGATGGCCTTGGGGTGGGAGTCCTGCCATTCCTGGCGTGGTTTTTTTTTTTAATAGAACTTCAACTATATTTAGATCAAAAATAAATACATTCTTGGCCTGAGCACACTTTTCAATGCCTGATGAATGAGCAGGACCTCTTTCACAGGAAACTATAAAATTCCTGGGTGATGGGCTTGCCTCTGCCGGGGCGATGGGAAGCCGAGCTCCGCCTGCCAGCCCCGCTCGATGCCACACGAGCAGAGAGCACTGGTCAGTGCTGTTATTAATAACGGCACTACTATGTTTGTCATTAAGGTTGCATGGGAACAAGGAAAGAAACTTGACGATGCTGACATCCTTATGCTGTGTTTTGCAGAAAGCAAAGCTTTGTAAGGCCCTGCTGGGCGCCAGCAAAGGCACCCCTGGCTGGACCGCGAGATGCTGTTTGGGGACACGAGATGCTGTTTGGGGACAGCACCTAAGCATGACCCTTTTCTGCCATCCCTTCCCCTCATGTTCCCCAGCCCCATAAGGAATGTCTGGGGGCCTTGGCTAGCCCCTGAATTTCTCTTTATAGACATGCTGCCCAGGAATTCATCCCGCACACCCGCCCCGTGGGCCACGGCTGCCAGGGACGCAGGCTGCAGCTCCAGCACAACCGGGTTTGCTTAACTGGACTTAATTCAGGCACTGCAGCACGTGTCTGAGTAACCTCGTGGTGGGACCCGCCTGCGATGAAGGGGCCAAACTCTGCCGGGTGAGTCCGAATTTTCCCACTGCTCCCCTGGCCCCTGACTCTTTGAGCGTTTGTAAAACAAGTTCGATCTTTTGACACAACAGCCCTTAAATGCAATGTCACCCAATAAATATGATAAATTGCTTGCAGCGGCCATGCTTTCAGCTCGCCCTCTCTGGTTGTTGGTGGCAGGGGAGCGCAGCACCGGAGCAGATGGGAGATGGATGGATTCCCAGTGGGTCTGGCTGGGCTCCCCCGAGCTCCCCTCCATCCAGCCCCTCTCGCTGCCCTGTCCTCCCCCAGAGCCCCGAGCACACCGGGACAACCCAAACACCTCCTCCACGCCGGGAGGGATAAAGTCTGTCACTGAAGCCTACCAGCTTCCCGCCGGCTCCCCTGTCCTGCCCAGGTCCCCTGAGGCCACCAGGGCCACCGCCGCCTGCTCCAGCCCCCAGGGCTGCAGGCAGCAGCGTGGGGTCCGGGGGTCGGAGCTGTGTGCTCCCCTTCCCCATGTCTTCAACTCAAACTTAGCTTCCCCTGCTTGTTTTCACTTCTGGCACCTTTAAAATAACATTTCTTCTATCCGCTAGAGCAGGTTCATTGCTTTATGTTGAAAAGCCAAAAGCATACTGAAGAAACTCTTCAAAAAACAATATCTTCCCAGGAAAAAAATTTCTCACTGCATTGATGTGTCCATCTATCTTAGCACTGGGATTCTTCACATACTGACCTCCTGACACAGCCCGCTTTTGCGGAGAAAACTGCTCTGAATCAGGCTGATTTTTCTCTCCTCTTTCCGGGTCTTGGAGGGTTTTTTTTCCAGCGTCGGAGGCTGCGCAGGGCTCCGCGCTCTCAACATGGTAATATCATATCTGTGTTTTGCGCTTGCTAATCATCAGTCAAACTCCCATTTTAGGACATATTTTCACTAAAATGCTGCCTTATTTGGCTTTTTCCTCTCTGTGATTCCGGTGACATCACCCACCAAGCAGTCAATTCAAGCAGCTATTGCCCCAGCCAGTCCCTGTGCTGCAGGACAGGGACATGGTGCCGGGGGGATGTGGGGGGCGCAGGGCCGGTGTCCCCTCCCGGCAGGGACCTGGGGATGGCAGGGCTGTGAGCCCAAAGCCAGCAGTGGTGGAGGCTGAGTTGGAGGGGAGCTTCAAGCCTGGGGCTCTGCTGCTGGCACGTGGCGAGCGAGCCCAATCCTGCCTGGCCACCTGGGGGTGTTTAGGTGAAAATTGCCCCCCCGAGACACCCTCTGAGCCCCCTCGTACACATATCGCCAGCAGACATGGTGTGTTCCAGAGCGCACACGGAGACCTGGGCACCACTTCTGGTGGCAGAGCCGGCAGCTCGTGGCCCCCCAGCATCCCCCGGTGATGGAGGGTCGCTCCAGCTCTGGGGCTGCAGCCAGATGGGGTTTTTTCCACATTGGTAGTTCCCCTCTCCCTGCCCGCCCTGCAGCTCTGCCTATCTGACACTAATATTTACCAGTGACGAGATCAAGTAAATTGGTGACAGCTCTGCAGTAGATTAGAGGTGCTATTTCCTCCGGTACAAGCCAGCCCTCTTTTGCCCTGGGAATAACAATAAACCACCTTCACAGCTTACATGAAGGTTTCTGTGCTAAACCCTGCTCCCCCCAAACCCCGCTGCTTACTGAATAATCCCCATTTGCAATGTCAGAGCGTTTCCAGCCCCATCAGAAGATCACCACCGGGGATTTCTTTCCCTGTCCCGCTCCTTAAGCATGGTAGCCCGTGACCGCTCAGCAGCGGCTTGTTCTTGCCTGACAGCTCTGGCTGGAAGGGCAACATCGGTCCTGACAAATGAGAGATGATGAGACCAGTGTCTTAATTATCAATTATTTACCCCAGGGAAAGAGGCGTTCTCCCACTGGGACAGGCTAAGACGCTGCTCCCAAAGCCCTGCCGTCGCGTGTTTGCAGGCAGTGGGGCTGTTCTCTGTGCTGGAGCTCCCGGCTCTATCGCCCGGCAAAGCCAGCACCGTGCCAGGACGGCTGCCTGGCCAGCGCTGGGCATGGCACGGCTGGGATAGCAGGGGACAACCGGCTTTATTTCCCTGGGATGCCTTGGGACAACCAGCTTTATTTCCCTACTCGGGAACTTTCTTCTTGTCATGTCAGAATTCACAGCCCAACTCTATAAATCTCCTTTTGGCCGAAACCCCACTATAAAAAAATCCTGTGCCAAGAGCTAATTAGAAATAAAAAAGATTAATTTTGAAACATCAGATGAAGTGGGGTATTTCTGGGTTAGAGCTATTTCCCAGTTGCATAAACCCAAATAAAACAAAACTCGCATATTAATGACTCCTAAGAGATAAACCAATTTATTTTGCTACATTTAAGAATTAATCTGAGTCATTTTATTGCAAGAAGTGGTTTTGCCAGCTCGTGCTGCTGGTATTTCCAGCAATAAAATGCCTGAGGACTGTTTAGTTTGGGATGTCCCTTGCCACCGGCTGGGATGGGGCAGCCAGGGCTGTGGTCACACAGTGCCCATCCTTCACGGATGCTCCTTCACTCCTGCCTCAGGAAACCCCATTTTTCATCACTTGTGGGTGATGAAACAGCTCAGGGAGCCATCCTGGGGGGAGAGGGAGCAGGACAACCTTGGGGTCAGTTTGTGTATGGGGATGCAGGAGCTGTTGCAGGTGCCGACGGGGAGGGGACTGCTCCGGCCACCCCTCACTGTCCCCGTCACCAGAACATGAACAGGGCCCTGCCAGGGAGAGAACAAAGAAGATAAAACACATTTTCCAGTTTAAGCTGCTCTGGCTATTTACAATGAGAACCTAGAGAGTGGAAAAACACTTAAAAAAATCCATATTTGAGGCAATGTTCATGAAGCAGCGTCAGGAATTGCTGTAACACCAATGGGTGTTGGAGTTCCCTTGACTTCTTGCGTCTATTTTTGACATGGAACGGCTCAGATGGTGAAGACATCAGCTAGCCATGCTCCTCCTGCTGTATGAAAAACAAGGAAATACCTCTCCCATGCACACGTGGGAAGGAAAAAAGCCCTTACAAGTGAAGGCGAGGGTCAGCACAGGGAACCTGCTGCCGTCTCCCTCCGCAGGAGGCCCCTGGGGCTGGGCTGGGGCTGGTGAGTGGTGCTCAAAGCAGGGCGAAGCGAGAGGAACAGGGCACGGAGCTTCCCGCAGGACCCGCTGGGCTCCACGGAGGGTACCACAGCTCGCCGGGGAGGTTTTACTCCCATGGAAATGCTGGAGACACTTGGTACCACTCACGTGGTGGGTGGAGAGCAGGACCCGGGGTCTATCCGTGGCACCCGGGGTCTATCCGCAGGCTGCTGGTGCGGGGGTTTCCCTGCCAGGGATCAGAGCCGGGAGCTGGACACGGGGCCCTGCTGAGGACACAAACACCAGAGCGGCTGCTGTGCAGCTCCAGCCGTTGCAGCAAAACACGTGCAGCCCCCGGGGAGCACGGGTTACCCAAGGCTGGCTGGGAGGGCAGGGGCATCCTCTGCAGAGCCACCCAGGCACGCTGCCCTCCACCATGCCTGCTAGAGGAAAGCAACAGGAAGACCAAATCTTTAATATTGTGCAAAGAAAACACTAATTAGACACATTCTGTAGCCCACTGAAATGCAGCATTATCGGGTGTGGGGTTTTTTTTCTTTTTTTTCCCACTCCTGGCCACGTTACGCCGTTTCCCCAGACAGATGACATGTTTATTTGCCTGAGCTGTAGCTGGGAGCTTGTACAATCTTATCATTGTCAAAGCACAGCCTTGCAGAGAAGGGATGTTATCTTTTGCTCTCTGCTATTTTTGCTCCTTCAGGGCTGCCCTTGCAATAGAAGAGTAATTAGTAATTGGGCAGCAGCTCAAAAGAGGTTGTGTGATTGTCTGTGGAGCTCTTCGCTTTCTCAGACAAGCAAATGTTTCTAACGCTTTATTTCATGTACTTCTTGGGTTCAAAATTACTGTGAATTAGTTACACGGCTTGCTATCATAAAGGAGTAAGTTTTTAAGCATGAGAAAATACGTTAATTGGTTCAGGCACTAAGAACATATGAAATAAATTGAATTTCATTTTGGGATTAAAAAGTAAAATCTATGGAGGCTCCAAGACAAATTTGAGACAACATGATAGCTGCAGTTAATTGAAGTGTTTCAACCACATTTTTTTTCCTTAACCGCTTGAAATTTGTTTTCCCAGAATCAGGATCTCTCACAGGGCGCTGTGATTTGGGCTGACGTGCATCACTTTTTGTATTCGATACTCCAAAACTAGCTGGAATGTTGCGTTCAGCTGCAGTGAAATGCAGTGCCAGGATACATGGATTGCTGCCGGTGTTTTATTTTTACAGGGGTTTTCTGCTCGTTCCCCTCTTTTCCAGTTAGTGGCTGGCTTTTTCCCAGCTGCACACCCCGGCGTTGGTGCTGGCAGGGGCTGCAGACCCCCCCTCCTTCAGCGGCTGACCTGACTCCCGGGGGACGGATGATGCTGCAGGGGGTGCGTGGGGCTGGGGGCACCCAGGGCACTGAGAGCACCCAGGGTGCTGCTGCCGCCTGCCCGGGCTCCCAGGGGCACCCACAGGCGTTTGGACTGCAGGGACCACCATGCCTTTGGTTCAGCAGTCACGGCTCCTGTGTCTTTTCTTCCGTTTGGTGCGAATTCACAGGAAAATGGTAGTGCCCAGATGTCCTGAGCGGGGCCAGCAGCACCCACCGTCTGCCGGGAGCGTTTCTGAAGCCTGGGGTGGTGTGGGGGGGGATGGATCTGAAGCCCCACAGGGCTGCAAACCATCGGACACACACTGTGGTGGCGGCAGCTCCTGCACTGGGTCCTTTCATCGCTCCTCTGCCCCCCCCGTTGCTCCCACCCCGGCTCCTACCAGAGCCCTGTATAATTCCAGTGACGTTTCACCACCACGTTCAGTTGTGGCTTGTGCACTTGCTGACATTACCAGGGAAAGATTTATGAGCTGTATGAAATAATAATAAAAATTTTTATTTTATTCTAAGCCACTTGAAGGAAAAGAACTCCTTTCTGCACTAAAACAAACAGAAGAAAGGCAACACTGGGTTGTGTTCACCCTCAGAGGTACATGCTGTAACAGCATTCCTATAAAGTTAGTGCAAAACAAGGAACCTGCCTTCGGAGCAGGCCTTGGCAGGTTGCAAATTCTGCTCTATGGAGTAAATCATAAAAAAAAAATAAATGATCCTTTCATCACTATTACTGACGTTTGCTCAGCAGACATTAAAAATTGCAGTTAAAAATGAGAAAGCTTAAATCCAGCTGGGAGTTACCTGAAACCCTGGATCTGCCATTAATGGTTGTGTGGTCGCAGGGCTGTTTCTTGTGAAAAGTGTGAGAGCAGCAACTGCAGCCTGTGATGCTTCAGCCAGCCGTGGAGGACGAGCTCCACGAAATAATAGCATCTGATGAAAGGTGGTGCAAGCGGAACCCCATCGATGGTCCCCGTAAGCTCACCAGCAACCTTGGCGCCGTGCTGGGTTTGGTGCGGTTCCATGTGCGATGGCTGTACCATGCCCGGCCCTGGATGGCTCTGAGTGGAGCACGGGCAGAGCCGATGGCCAGGCGCTGGGGCAGAGCCCTGCCCAGACCTGGGCACTGCAGCCCGGTGGGCGCTGCAGCCCTCGGCACCCCCAAAACCTCTGCGGTGGCCAGACGCAGCCCCCCGGCTTGGGACAGTTCTCCCTTTTCCCACCTCTGTCCCCATCACTCTTCCTGAGCCTTTTATGATGGCCACGTACAGCATCCCTCCTCTTCCTGGATCCTGTTGCGCAGATACTGGTGGTTTTTCATCCCTTGAGGGGATGGTTGGTCTCTGCATGCGTGCTCAGACTCAGCTTTGCACGTAAATATGGATGGGAGCTATGAGGCAGGGGAAGGGCTTAAATTAATCTGTGTTTCAGGTGTGCAAAGGGAAGCAGAACCCTAATGGCTTGCAGGAAAAGGCGCTGTGAGCCAACACCAAGCTCAGCCCTCAGCCTGCGGCGAAGGGCACAGGAGCTGAGGACCCTGGTGAGATCCTCCAGCATCACCCCGCTAACGTGGAGATCAGGGAGAAGGGCAGACCAGTCCCCGGTGGCTTCCCATGCGCCTGCGGGGACCCACAGGAGACCCGGGACCACCGAAGGAACTGGCAGGGCTGGAGCCTTCTGTGATTCGGGCAGAAGCCGCAGGAAAAGCTCTTTGCAGCTGTCTCATGTGAATTTTTGCTGAAAGCATCCAAAAGAAGAAGACTAAAAAATCCCGCACTGGGAGTGAGGGCTGGTGTCCCTGCACAGCGTCGCGCTCTCGGCTCTCTGCCGGCGGGAGCGACCGGCGGGCTCTCGGCAGGGACTGCCATAGGCATTTGGTATGGAGAGGCTCCGTGCCCGTGGCCTTTGAAAATATATTTTATCAGAGGCCCAAAGCGATGCGGCGGCTGCCTGTTACAACCAAAGGCATCTGGTTTGGGTTTTCGGATTTATCCCTTGATCCCTGCCACAAGGGGATGGTGCTTTGCCAACCCATTGTTCCTCCACTGGAAACAGACGGTATGGGATAAATGTTTGTTTGCCTTGCAAAACCAGCCCAAAGTACTCAACGCCAACCTGCCGCCCAGATGTGTCTGGAGAGGCCTGTCCCTCCGCCACCCGAGTGCCCTGTCCCGGGCTGGTGGCCGCACCGTGGAGCCGGGGACAGGCGCAGGACAGACAGGCGCACGCTCACGCCAGCAGGTCCCATCCCACCCCTGCTCTGACCCCACCTTTGAAATCCAGCAAGCCATCCATTTCCATGCTAAACTGGTTCAATTTTCCGGACCTTGACTTACCTCTGCCTGGAGTATTTTTCTCCAACTCAGTGAGATCAAGAACCAAAGGTGATGTGAGAACTTAATTCTGCCGGAAAGCTTACTCCTTCTTGGAAGAGGATAAATAGATTTATACTCACTTTCATGGCAGCCTTTCTGTGTCACAGTTTTGGTGGCTAAGAAACCATAAAGAACATCTACTTCAGGGAAGACACATTTATCCTGATACATTTTCATCAAAATTCATTGAAACTGAGCTTTAGAGTTCTGCAGGACCTACTGATATTTCAAAATTTGTCCTGATAAAAAAAACCAACCAACCAAAGTTTTTTTTTCCCCAGGCAACAGCATTTGTAGGAAAACCCTTGAATAATCCTGGCTTTCTCCTGCTGAAAGATCCTGGGGCAAATTTTCTGGTGCTGTAAGTAGATACTCTTGCCTGAATGCTCTGCGCTTTGCCATGAAGCGTGTTGACTACAGTCCCCATCTCTCCAGGATATGTGCTCGCGACAGCCCTGACTCTTTCTCCAGGCTATTATTCAGCCTCCAAAACCTGACGCCAAAATTCCTCACCCCAGGCAGCCTGGGCCAGGTTTTCCCTGCCACTACTCAGCTGGCTGCAGCGAGTTTCCACGGGGGGACGCGACCCAGTGAGTTTAATCAAAGGGCGCTTTCACGCTCTTTCAAGGCGTAGACGTAAGTCACACGAGGCTATTGACGACAACCAGAAATCTGATGCAAAATGTAAATGCTGTGCCGGGCTGAAGGGCTGAAAGCCAGACCAAGAAAAAAATAAAAGTTAATATAAAAGGAAATAAAGGTTTCCTCTTGAAGATTTAAGAGTAGGCTGCAGCCTCAGATAGATCGGTTACCCTGTGGGCAGTCCGAGTGTATGAAAGATGAAAGGACAGGATTTCTGGAAAAAGTAAACCAAACCAAAACAAAACTGGGCCACTGACGCCATCAACTGCACCCTACTCCTTCCGATGGGAAAAAGCGTTACCTGTGACACTGGCTTGATTTCCACAGGTACAAAACAGAGGTTCCTCTTTAAGAGTAGCTTTTCTTCCAACCCTAAATAAATGTCTGTGTCACAATATTATGGGCTGGGCACCTCAGACACCAGGCAGCAGGGAAGGGCAGTGCCGGTGCGGGTAGGCTGCAGCTGAGCACTGGCTCCATCCCAGCCAGACCCACCGCGCTGGAGAACAGGGGAGAGCTGGTGGGGTTTGCAAGCCTCTGGCATTTGCCATCGTTAGTGGAAAGCACGTACCATTTGTTGAACTTTTATGGTTAAAATATTGTGCCCAACAGTCGAGTAAATTCTTGCGTATTCGAAACAAAGCAGAAAATGCAGTTTCCTTGCTGGTTGCTTTCAACTGTAAACACTCGGATTTGATTTGTCTAAACTTTTGTCCTTTTGAGGGGAAAAAAAAAGCCTTAAAGACTATGATATTTGTAACTTGTTCATTTTGTTTGTACTAAAAAAAATGTTAAAAGGCTCTTCTTTTGGCTGGTGTGCCTTACCGAGCGCACCCCCGGCATGCCGAGGCGGGCAGAGGTGGGCGCTGGGCAGTGCCTGTGTCCCTCGCTTCAGCCCAACAGGACGTACCGAAACCCAGCCTGACCCCGGGCCCCGCACATGGTGGGACTGGGGGGGCTGCAGCTGGGGTGGGATCCAGCCCCAGAGCATCCAGCTGGGATGCCAGGCTGGCCAGGGCAAGTGAGACGCAAGCCCAGTCCCCAGCAGAGCAAAGGCAGGTCTGTGGGTGGGGGAATCCCTGTTTGGGGCCGGAGGGATGCGGCTGAAGGAAGCCCCCGCTTGCCTGCTGTTGGGGAGGCGGTGAGTAGCTGTGGGGCTTGGGAGGCTTCAGGAGCAGCTTGGCTGGAAACCTGGTGGAGGGAAGAAAATGGGGGATGGCGGCACTTCCAAAAATTGAATCCAGGCTTAGGATTCCCAGTACCAGCTTTTCTGCTAGCTGTACTTCATAACGCAGGCGTGTGTCGGGAGCGAGTGAGCCCAACTGCCTGCCAGCGGTCGCATCACATAGCCCCAGCCCCGGTAGCAAGGGCTTTGCCCCCCCCCCGGGCTGCCTGCCGTGGCCCCCGCGCTGTGGGGCACTGCTGGGCTAGGGGGGCTGGGAGCAAGCCCAGCGTCCTGGGCACGCACTGGAGCCCGGTGGGTAGCCACAGCCTTGGCTCGTGTTCTGCCGAAGACACCAGGCTCCCAGCGACCGGAGGGTGGGAGAACAATAAGCCCCACCGAGTATTTGATCTCCCTTGAAAAGTCCCTGGAAAGTGGATAAATGTCCTCAAGCGTTGCAAACTCACGTTTTTATCCCTGCAAACATTGAGGCGCTCTGTTACAAAAAAATATGTTGGCGTCGCCTAGAGCAAAGCAGCAACAGCAGGACATCACTCTAGCACGGCCCCGAAGAGGAGTTACAGTGGGCGGCTGACGCGAGGACGGATCCTGAGCGCTGCCAGTCAGCCCAGCGCCGCCAGCACCCGGGATGAGCCCACCCACCCTGGGAGCACAAGGACACCGCGCGGCCGTGGCTGGAGCCCTCAGAAAGAAATACGGTCTCGTAAAGGCATCCACGTCACGAGGGCTTTCCTCCCGCTTGCTCCCAGTCTTTCCTTTTAGATTGTTTATCCAAACCCTGCATTTTAAAGAGGTGTCTTAGAGATCCGACATCTGGCCACGGAAGACGGTGTTCTGCACGCTGATATGTCAAGGTAACACCTCCCCATCCTTTGGGCAGTGTTAATATTTGGACAGGGTTGAAGTCTAACCAAGTGTTTCTTCGTTGGGATTGACGCCCTGGCTGTGCCCCAGCCCTCGCCAACCCGCAAGGCACTGCCTGGATTTCCTCCCGCTCCTCCAGCGGCACAGGGCTCCGGCCTTGACATTGGCGCTGGGTGTTTAAACAAAACACACATTCATATCTGCGGAAGTAATGCCTGAGTAATAGCTGCAGGAACAGACACGATTAAGCGCTGTGGAGAAAAACAATTAAGCTGATCAGCCAAAATATTAGGAAAGCAACTCTGCAAATACCTTTTTTTTTTTTTTTCCTCTTCTCTCTCAAAAATAAAGAAGGAGCCTGCGGCTGCTGGGAACTGTGCTCTGAATATTCATGGGGTATTACCGGTCCTCAGGCAGCGCTGGTTTCACCGAGGATAAGGCAGGCCACCAACTGTTAACCTTTGCAATTTCGTCTTTCATTTCCCGCATTAGTACACTGCGGAAAAAGCAGAAGTGGGCGGTCACGGTGTATTAGTCCTGATAATGGCTGCGTGAGATCAGGCTGACCTCCCTCGCCTGCCCGCAGAGAGGAAGGCTGGGCCCGAGTCTGGGGGAGAACGGGAGGGTTTTGTCACTGCCTGAGAGCCCAGCGGGGCAGGGGCAGCACGGACCCGGGCTTGGGGCTGTCAGACGCGGACAGACAGACGGACAGAGCTCCCACGGGACGAACACTGTCACCTTTCCGCCCTGAGAGAGCTGGGGGCGGACACGGCAGACCCACCTCCTGACCAGCCTTGACCCCTCCGCCGGTCCCGCTCGTGTCATGCATGCTCTGACTTCACCATCTGGCCAAGATCAAACTCCAGATCCTAAAAACCAGAGGTAAGGAGCTGGTGCCTGACCCCACAGGCCTGGCGCTCGGGGCCATGCGCACCCTTGTGCCTTTCCACTCTCACAGGCAGGGAAAGAAACTTTGCTCCAGACCATTCTGGATTGGGGAGACTACTCGGGAAGGGTTATTTTTCTCACCAGGCTCCTGCCTACCAGCACTTCCAGGCTCTCCCGCCCATCTCTCTCCCCCTTATTGGGCAGTTCTCCCTTTCTCCATCATTCGCAGGTTCCTCTCTGGGTCCGGCGGGCATTGTGGGCTGCTGCGTGATGGATGCTGGCACTGTACCGGATGGTGCTGCTGAAAACCAGCCCTCCCCAGAGCAAACCAGAAAACTGGGATTGTTTCTTCAAAGATGGAAAACTGACTCACCAAACCGTGCGGATCTTCTGGGATTACTCACCCTGTGTAAAGTGGGAATACAGGAAAGTACTCAGAAAACACACATTTTCTGGGGGATCTCCCCATCCCTCACTGCCACGGTTGGTGTCGCTGGCAGGCGCTGGTGGCAGCCAGGATGGAGTCGGGCAGTGCCCACGCTGCCCACAGCTCCTGCCGCATCCCACCAGGTTCAGCTCCCCGGCGATGCAGGGTGGGATTGCTGGCGGGGCAGCGAGGGGTGTGCTGCAGGGCTGCAGCGGGGGTGGCGACACGCCACCCTCCCCATCGGGTCCTGTCCCCCCTCGCCTCCAGCCTCCGCCGCTGCGGCGCTCGCCCGGGCGATGGGGTTTGGCGTGGAAACAGCCATGGAAAAAGCAACCCGAGAACAGCGCGGCTCTGTCTCTGCTGCGGCCCGGCTTGTGCAACAGCCGTCTGTTGGCTGCCCCTGTCTTCGGAGGAAGCGCTGGTGAATTAAAGGCTGAGGAACAAAACGTTTCATTGTGGTTTGCGGCATGTGCATGTGTGCAGGGGCAGCAGGAAGCACGGTGAGGGCTCTGTTTGGCTATTCCCCCCCAAAACAGAAGATGCAACCCCAGCGCCGTGCCCGTGTCAGGCTGCAGAGACACCTTACGCGACGCACGAGACAAACCGGCTCTTGGGAAGTTGCTGACCACAGCCCAGCTCCGTGAGACAAACACAACCCACAGTCGCAGTCCCAGCGCTGACGACTGCTGGGATGCTGCCCGTCGCTGGTCTGGGAGAGAAGGGGAGGAAAAATCTCCCCAAAGTGCTGTGGGGGGTCACAGAGCCCGGGGGGGGGGGCGGTCCATGCGTGGTCCTTCTCATGCACCAAAACACATGAGACCAGCGCGGACCCAGCGGCTGGGTCTCCATCATGGGAAGCCACCTCACCCCTGCGCAGGGGAGCGATGGCTCCGTACCCGTGGGAGGCAAGCGGGAGACATCCCCAGGACAGGAGCGGGACAGCCGGCACCAGGCGCGACCAAGCAACCCATTTGGCATCGCTGGGGCTGCAGGGCTGATGATTGATGGGAATGCAACACTAATTAGAGCAAGCATGATTTTTCCATCCTCACCTGTCACTTCTTCTCTTTCCTTCAGCTTCTCATCACATGGTTCAAAACACTTTTCCTCAGTAGAGGGACCGAGGTGCTGCTCCCGGAGAGGATGAGGACAATGGACACGGCAGTTCTGTAATGCAGCAACTAGGGAATACGCATTAGTCGTGGAGAAGCTCAGGAGCATGAGAGGACATCATGAAAGCACAGCTCTAGTGCGGACACAAGGAAAGCACTGTACTCACACTGTTTATAAACTGGCTGATGGTGTTTGCAGAGGGATCCCCTCGAATCACCGCTCCTTGTCATGGTCTGTTCTCCCGCATCCCGGGTCACCCAGCATCCTGCCTTTCCTGGAGCAGTGGGACTACTGGGGCAGCTTATCACAACTCCGCTCTCCTCCAGCCACAGGAAGGTCCATCCCAAACGCCAGGGAATTCACGAAAACCCCTCAACATTAGGCACAGTCAATTTATCAAGTAGTTTAATTAAAGGCAACTTGTTGTTATCAATTTGGAGATTCCCAGAGCATGTGATTGTTTAGTCCCTGTAAAATCACCAGAAAAGAAAAATTGCTGCAACAAGTGTTCCTTGGATTTGAAAAATGACCTTTCTCTTCTGAGTAAATTCAGAGCTGCAAAACCAGAAGGCTGGTGCCTTCCAGTTGAATGGCTTTCGAGTCCCATTCCACTAAAAGGGTTGCTTTTCAAGCCCTGTCAATCTAAGGAAATTTATTTAGGCAGTCTCAGGGGAAGGGCTTGGCAAAGCATTAATAGGTTTCTTTTATAAAAGAGGCCTTTATTCACTGGTCTTTAAATTGGCCCCTGTCTCGTTCGTCTTTTTGAGTTCATGTGCAGAGAAAAGCTCTGTCTTTGACAGTCTCCATGCTCCAGCGCCGCTGTGGGGCTCCGGAGGAATTTGTTAAGCCCCTAATGAAACATCTGGCTCAGCACTAACACAGCTGTGCGCGGCGCCTTGCCCCCGGGGCGGTGCGGTGCTGCAGCCCCCGGCACCACGGGCGTCTTGGCCCGGGGCTGGATGTGGGCAGCGCGGGAGTCACGGGGCAGCGCGGGAGTCACACACACCAACCCCCACCCCGCGGTGCACCACCCTACCCCAGCTCCATTGCGGTTTGCCTGCAGAAGGCGCAGCGGGACACAAACTTCTTCATGGAAAAGGCCTTTTCCCGCTCTGGGTGGCGGCTGGAGCTAAAGCCCGGCGGACAGAACTCCAGAGCACCGAGTGTCCTGCAGCCTTTGGGAAGCGCAGGCCTGGGCTCTGGCCGCAGGGGTTTTGCCCCTTTCCACCACGCAGCCGCCCCCCGGCAGCTCTCACCGAGAGGGGCGGCCAGCCCAGCCACAGGACATGGGGTGCCCAAGCCATCCAAGGGGACAGACTCATAGCAAAGGCTGTAGAAAAGCAGGGGGAAGAGTTATCCTTGCCAAGCGAGTGGAGCAGGGAAACACGTCAACGCTTTGCACAATTGAGAAAAAAAACCAACCCTGATTCATAAAAGCATATTGAGCGGCTGCAGCGTGGTCCCTGCAGCCAGCCGGAGCACGAGGCACGGCCCCAGCTCACCATCATGCCAGCAAAAAGCGCTGGGTGCTCGTTTCTTGCTGGGGTTCCCAGTCTGCAAGATGGCTGGAGCCGACACCTGGAAGTCGCCTGAAGTAGCAGCGGTTATTTGGACCCTGCCCATCGCCATTTCAGAAGGCACTTCGCTTTCCAGGCAGACAAAATCTGATTCCCTGCAGTTTTCTTTTGTTAGTGGCACAACGCAGGGCGTGGACACGTGAAGGCACGAGGCGGGTATTCCTGCAGACGCGCGTGGCAGGACAGGAGAAGCCCCGTCGGCCGAGCAGGGTGCGCGGGAGATGCTCGTGCGCATCGCCTCTTGAGACAGGGCAACGACACAGAAAAACCTCGGTGCGCAGAGATTTACTTTCGGGGTGATTTGGCTGAAGAAGTCGAGTTAAAAAGTAAATAAAAGCTCAAATTAGATTTATATAGGCATAATTAACCTCACTTTTTATAGAATAACACATACCCATACGAACTTTATGGAGCTCAGTCCTAAAGCAGCAGCTGTCACAAGCCTCTGGAAGAGTCTTTCCACCGAAACACACCAGCACTCCATGAATACTTGTTTTTGCCCCTCTAAATGTTTCTCCCTGGGGCTTTTAAGCGAGTTTTATTGCAGTGTTTATATAGCTACCTCAGTCGGCTTTTGGTTTATGTTTTTTTCACCTGAAGCCACTGAATTTTGAGTTTTATTAGTTATGGCTATCTGAAATCACATTCTTTTAAGAACTGACTGCACTAATAAAACTCCTGAAAAGATTCTGTTGGAGGCAATCGCCTTCTGCCCAGGTATCTGATTCTTACTGAGTTATACTAGAGATGAACAACTTCTCTATGATGTTTGTGACCGCCGAGGTACATAACAAGAACCCCAGCGATTCCTACAAGTCAGGACCGAGTCAATTCATCGGAGAAATATCCAAGCAAAGAGATTTATTTTTTTTCTCTTGAAATCCATTGTAAAGGAGAACGCTCCTTAGCTTTGCTTGCAGGGAATAAAGTGAAACGCAGCTCAACCACCATCGAGCCAAACCCCCACCTCTCGGGCTGGAGGAAAACAGCCTCTTCCAGGCTAGGAGGAAGGCTCCTGCAGAGAACGCTCTGCTGCTCCAAAGCTGGGCACTGCAGGAGGTGGTCAGAGGAGCATATTTCTTCCCCCCAACCAGCTTTAAGAATTTTCCTACCTTTCCTGCGTGGTCCCAGCAGTGCGGGGGGCGCAGAGCTGGCCCCAAACCCACACCCCATCCATGTCCTACAGCTCTCGCCCTGTCACCACTCAGCTGCTCCTGATGACAGAGGTCTCCCTTCACGGGTTCAGGGCCCGTAAATAAATCACAGTGCCCAGCTGTTTTCCATCGACCTCTGAGGGAAACCTGTTAAATATCTCCAGATCTGCCTCCCCCAGCTCTGCCCAGAGAAAGCTGTGCAGAGTGCTAGTGGGAGCAAGCCTTGAGCGAGGCTCCAACCATCTCCCTGCTCCCTCCTCGGCATCCATGGGGTGGTTGACACCTATCCTTGAAGGTGTAGCTCATTAGCAGGAAGCTATTGTCCTCCTGTCACAGGGAGAGCTAATTTCCTCCTGCCCCTCAGAGCTGAGAAATTGCATTGCAAGTCCTATGGTTTGTCTTAGACCAGATATTGCAAATTTCCACAAAGAATCAGAATTCGCTTAAGCAAAGGGCTCCCGCCTCCCTTGCCGAGGTGTATAAAGGCATCGCTCCAGCCACTGCTCATTCCTTAACTGTTTTCCTCCCCCCCTCGGCAGTGGAGGTCCCCATGCCTATGTGCGGGGCAGCGCACATCCAGGGCCAATTCCCTCTCCAGCCCCAGGGGACACACGGCCCCAGGGTGGGGACGACCCCGTCAGCGAGGGGGGATACTGTGGGAANTTGTGGGGGGCAGCGAAGGGCCCCCCCGTGCCCGGCTGGGGGCTCACCCCGCACTGCCGGCATGTGCCAGAGCAGGGGCTCCAGCCCGGGGCCAAGGCTCGGGCACGGCCACCCTTCCCTGCCAGAGCCGCTGTGCTCCAACAGTCATTTCTCCTCCATTAAAGAGTTTATTTTCAAACTGCTGCTTCTCTCGGACCATCTCCAGGATATACCGGGGGTAGGTGCGTTTTACCGAGGCGAGCCAGCGACTCGGACGCAGGGATGGCAGCGAGCTCTGGGCAGCAGCAGCATCTCCAGCATCTCCAANGAGAAAGCTGTGCAGAGCACTGGTGGGAGCAAGCCTTGAGCGAGGCTCCAACCATCTCCCTGCTCCCTCCTCGGCATCCATGGGGTGGTTGACACCTATCCTTGAAGGTGTAGCTCATTAGCAGGAAGCTATTGTCCTCCTGTCACAGGGAGAGCTAATTTCCTCCTGCCCCTCAGAGCTGAGAAATTGCATTGCAAGTCCTATGGTTTGTCTTAGACCAGATATTGCAAATTTCCACAAAGAATCAGCATTCACTTAAGCAAAGGGCTCCCGCCTCCCTTGCCGAGGTGTATAAAGGCATCGCTCCAGACACTGCTCATTCCTTAACTGTTTTCCCCCCCCCCTCGGCAGTGGAGGTCCCCATGCCTATGTGCGGGGCAGCGCACATCCAGGGCCAATTCCCTCTCCAGCCCCAGGGGACACACGGCCCCAGGGTGGGGACGACCCCGTCAGCGAGGGGGGATACTGTGGGAAATCCGGGAGAAGAAAGGTGGCCCGAACGGAGCCGCTGTCCTTAAACAGCCTCTGCCTTTCCACTGGCGAAATCCTCCCAAATCACAAACAGACGGTCCCTTTTTCTTCCTCAAATATTTCTTAAGGGGAAAAAAAAAAAAAAAAAGAAAAAGAAAAGGCACCGCAAATAAGACAGCACTGCAAATATTTGTAGATTCAGATCAGTTAAACTCTGAAAAGCTTCAGCTTGCAAAACTTTGGCTGCAGTGTGGNAGGATATACCGGGGGTAGGTGCGTTTTACCGAGGCGAGCCAGCGACTCGGACGCAGGGATGGCAGCGAGCTCTGGGCAGCAGCAGCATCTCCAGCATCTCCAACCTTCCTCCCTCTCCTCCTCCTCCGCGCGGGAGCCCTTCCCCGGGCAGCACGCCCGCCCTGCCGCCGGGAAGGGAACCGGAGCGAGACTTTTGGGGCACTTGCGTATGCAGAAATAGGTTATTTAATGTTTTAGGAGCATTTTCATGTATTGTCAGTCGTATTTAGGAGAACAACTATACATCCTAAGCTGGAGCTGGGTGTTCCTGTAGGAGGCACAAAGTCCTTGTGCTCGCCATGGACATGAGGGAAGGAAGAGGCCAGGCCTTTCCAGAGTCCCGGGCTGACACACTGCCATCGGTGACTGCCGCACGCGGGGCTCCATTGCCCGTGAGCCAAGGCAGTACATCCCCGGGCTGCCACGACAGCGCTAGATTAACGCTGAAACGCCGGGGGAGGAGCTGAGCTCACCGGTTTGGCTCTTATGGACGTCTCTTTTGCATGGTCCGTGCGGGAAACGAGCAGCATCCGCATCCTTGGGGAGGTTTCCCAGCAGCAGCGCTGAAGTCTTGTATTGGCAGCACAGAAAACACCACCAGCCCCACGGCACTGCCACCCCCTGGCCCTGTCACCTCCCCGGGAGGGGTGGCCGAGGTCCTCGTCACACCGTGGCGCTTGGTCGGCGCAGTGAGACCTGTTCCCATCCGCGGGCGCTTCGAAATCCCTCCCCCTGCCCCGGCTGGTCGCACCTGGAGAGAGCAGCTTCAAGCATCCAAAATCCTGGATTTTTCCAGCTAAAGGAACCCAGTGCAAAGCTTAGGGAGAAAACAAACCAACAAAGAAACTCCCCCGGCCAGCGTGCCCGCTCCCCACTGCCGGGGTGCACGTCCCACCCCAGCCCTGTTCCGTTGCCTGCTTCCTCATTCCTTTTCATTGCCCCTGCCCCTGGGATGAGATCTGTGTGTGCAAAATCGCGGCATAATGAGACGAGACCACGTCACCATCTCCCAGCAGCGGCGCTACGGGCGGCTGCAGTGGAGGGGCAGGGACGTTAACACTGCGGGGACGTTGAAGACGACAGCGCGCTGCGGATGAGCTGACTCAGGGAGCGGGATTGCCGACACCGCGCTCCGTCGGAGACCTTGGCCGCGGCCTCGAGCGCTGCCGTGTGCTCGGACCCTCTCACCGGGGTCCCAACGCAGCCCCTACCAGCGAGGGGTCACGCAGACCATAGAGCCGGCTCCGTACGGCAGCTTTTATTCGAAACGATGGGCTGGACACAGCTGTGGCACAAGTCGCTTTTCGGTCACACAACACAGTCTTTGCCCTTAGCCTATTCCTGTCGTACACAGCAACCCTGGGAAACGGCTCCATTTCGACTAATTTTCTGGACAGACTCCCTGCACACTGCTCACCGACGGCTCGCTCTGAGACCGGGCAGAATACTTTTGTAAATTTAACTTTCTTGAAAAGCAGAGCTGGTGAGCCGCCGAGGGCACCGCAGCAGCCTCCTCTCTTCTAGATGATAAGCCACAGAAAACCACAGCGTAATGTCTTCACTTGGGGTGAGCAGCTCTTTGTGCTTACACTGAATTTCAATTTTAATATCAAAACTGAAGACTCACATATGTTTTGAACTGTTAGATGCACTAATTTCACGCTTTCGCTCCTGACACTTGCGAGGCACAGGATTTTGTTAAGCTGTTTAATTACAGTAATTTTTTTTTTAGCAGGCAGTGTTTTGCAAGCTGCAGAAATACCTGAAAGGCTCGAGTGGATGCCGGCGGTCCAAAAAGCCTGAAGCAAGCATGCGTATGCTGAAACAGGGACTTCAGAGGAGAATTACAATTTATAGATCACAAAATCAAAACCCAAACCAGAACATGCCATAGCGGTATCTTTTTCCCAAGTAGCCAAATAAAAGCATTAGTAATGGGGGACTGCATTAACGGAGACACGCTCTCTAAGGAGTTGAAGCTGCTGCGTGCGGACTGCACAGTCCGGTAGGATAAACCCAACACAGACGCTATCATTGAGGACAATCTTGGACATGAGGTGGACTGGAGACCACCCCACCGCAGGGAGGGAGGTGGGGATGCCCCAGCCCCAGGGTGATGGCTGGGGACGAGGGGATGGCCACCCACCACCACGGGGGACAGTAAGGCAGCGCTAGACCTGGAGGCAGGCACCGGTCTTGGCGTTGTGCCTTCCCCCCGCTGCCGTGCTGGGGTGCCAGTGCTCCCGCCGCCCCCACAGGGATGTTTAAGAACACCCCACTGCGGTCAGGGCTCTGGCTTAGCGTATCCCAAACCCTGCAAGGACAACGCTGCCAGCCAAGGCAAAACAACCGACACACACCCCAAACACCCCGGGAGCAGACTGCAGCGCCCTGTTGGGCTTTCTGTGATGCTTTGTTGATTTATTTTGTGCATTTCATTTTCTTCCAGCCACCTGCGTGCTGGCTGTGCACCTCTCCCACAGGTGGATCACCCAAGGGGTAACCAGCTGTGTGCGCAAACGGACACAGACTTCCCATTTTTTGGATTTTATGTCCGTGCT
Source organism: Rhinoptilus africanus (assembly GCA_013400135.1). Lineage (NCBI taxonomy): Eukaryota > Metazoa > Chordata > Aves > Charadriiformes > Glareolidae > Rhinoptilus > Rhinoptilus africanus. The sequence continues at coordinate 883,410 of VXBO01012131.1, read as the reverse complement.
AAAATACAATTTCATAGGCGATTCACGCGATTCCTATCACTGCTTACGCTGAGCGCATGCACTTTTGGGGGCCGTAACATCACAGGGTTTAGAACAACAATATGTTCTTTAAAAAAAAGTTTACAAAGCTGTAAAGCCATTTCCCTTGTAACAGAATGAAGAAGAGGCAGTAAAGCTAAGCACTGGGCTTTATTTTCCATTGCCACTTTACTGATAACCAGAGTGCTTGTATCCAAGGCTGATCCGAGGGAGCTTTGCACAGCGTCAGCTCTGCGCATCCTCTCCTGACCTGCAGCATCTGACTGGGTTCACAGAAGCGACCCCCCAGGCACCCAACGCAGACATTGACCGACCCGCGATGGACAACTGGCTCCCGGAGCACATGTGCCATGATACCCTGCGACACTCCGCCATCGCCTCAGGATGTTCCTGCCCCAGCATTTCATTTACTCTCTTTAAATACCCCAGTGTTCCCAGGATTATCAACCACACGAGAGCGCAGGGCTGGACAAAGCCCCAGACAGACACATACGGACCCCACATGGGTCTCACCCACATGGTGAGGGACTGACCTGCGCCTCCCAGCAGCGGCGCGGGGCATCCCGAGGTGTGGGGCAGCGTCCGCCCCACGGCTCGCAGGCCCTCACCCCACTGTGGGTACGGTTTCCCCAACTCTCATTTGCAAGTTACTTTATCAAAAGCAAGCAAACACCCACAGCATGGAGCACGCTTGAAACAGAAACCAGCATCTTCTGTAGCAGAAAGAAAACCCAGCAATTGTGAGCTCCTTGCACACTCGCTTCTGCAAAAAATATTCCAGTTCTTGGACAATCAATGTAGACATTTAATGTAAGAAAAAAGACCGAGCACACAGACATTTGCCAGCCTGGACTATCCAATATTTTCAGTGACTATCAGAAGCATCGCTTGATGTAGGGAACAAATACCATCCGCAGAGACTCAGTGCCGGATCCTGGGATGGTGTCACCCCTATCAGATCCCAGAGAGGATGGGGATGGGAGAGCTGGGGGATGAGGAGCAGGGCAGAGCCCAGGGCGAGGGTCTGCCAGCTCCAATGGGAAAGTATGGTTCCCTGGTTCTTGGAGGGGGTCAGTGAGATAGTACAGGGAAAAACTGGCATTGTAGCATTTCAGGCCCCTGCTCCCAGACAGCTTAGGCCAGAAAGCTGCTTTCCATAAAATTCCTGGTCAAATCTAGCTGAAATAAAAGCCCGTACTTTACATGCTGAACAACCTCCAGCGTGGCGGTGGGAACACAATGTCGCTCTGTGGAAAGACGCTCGCCTGAAGAACGGGCAGTGGGAGGCCGGGGAGCGGTGGGGGGACCTGCCAGGAACATTCCTGCATCCCAGTTCCAGGGTTAAAGCTCACAGAGGTGGAGGCAGGCGGCTGCTCCGGGACAGAGCTGCACCCTCCCCATTGCCCCAGTGTTAAACCAGTCGCCCCGTGCGCCAACGCGTTCGTTTTACATTACTGTACACTTAGGAGAAAGCCACAGCTACATGTTGTGCAATTTTATATTATTTGCTTTCAGAAAGCCATCACCCGGGTTAAGCAAATTCTCAAGCCCATTGCTTTAGTACAGTTGTCAGCAGCCTGTTAATGTAAACTTCCAGTATGGATTTCAAAAAAATAAGAACAACCCTCGTTGGTGAGCGTGACCGTAGGTTTAGTATGCCTAAAGTTACTTTTGAGATGTGCTATTTCCAAAAGACTATTGCAAGATCTTAGTCGTAAGCAGCCTGGAGAGACGTTATAAAAACCAGCTCAACTCAGAACCTCCTGAGTCCCTCCTAGTCCGATACGCCGCGTCCCTCCCTCCCGCAGGCGTACGAGCTCCCCTTGCCTCCTCCCCAAGGAAATACTCTCCTGCAAGCTGCCCTGGATGCGAGGGGGCACTGAGCTGCTTGCGAGTGAATAGTCAGGCTCTAATTTATCTTTTTTTTTTTTTTTTTAAACCTTCTCCTTCTGATGTACTTGTCAATTGACCCCAGTCCTGGGGGGCCCTCGGGGGCTGCTCCTGCTCAGAGGCGTTTGCTCTTGCTGCAGGTCGTGCAGAGGAGGCTGGCGTTCTCCAGGGCGAAGGCTTTGCCCATCAGCAGCGTCTCGCACTCCAGGCAGGCAAAGTGCTTCTTGTGCCAGGCCAGCCCTTCTGCCTGCTGGTAGTCCTCCGAGAAGATGATCTAGGGGACAGACAGACAGACAAGAGCTTATTTCCACCATCTGGCCAAGGCGGAGCAGGGAGAGCCAGCCCCACACCTCCCACCGTGCCCATTAGCCCTGGAGGCCAGGCTGCGGGGAGGGGTGAATAAAAGACACGGGATTGCTCCTGGGCAAGCGAGACAGAGTCATGGGCTGCAATTAAGCACTACAAAACCATCAGATTTGAAATGCAACTGGAGCTGGATCGTTGCTCTGGGGTAGACACAGCACAGCCAGCCAGGACCACCATTAATATCGCATGTTTGGCCCCGTTTTCTTTAGGCATCTCCAGCCGCATTATCTTTTACCAGAGCCAGAAGAATGGGCTCCCAGAGGGCACCCGGGAGGCACGGGCAGGGCAAGGCACACACCGGAGAGGCCCTGGATGAGCCGGCGGGAGCGCGGGGCCGCGGCCGGTGCCTACCTCGTCGCAGCCGGCGCAGCGCGGGCGGAGGCTCTCGCAGTAGTGGCGCCCGCACCAGGCTGCCCCGCTCTTCCAGAAGTAGATGAGGTCGACGAGGGGCTCGGAGCAGCGGCAGCAGACGAAGCAGGCCGGGTGCCACTGCCGCGAGTAGCCGGCCCTGTCGGCGTACACCACCGGGCAGTCCGCCGGCAGCGTCTCTTTGCAGGTCTCGCAGCGCTGCAAGAGAGGGCGGGCAGTGAGCGCGGGGAGGGAAGGCGGCAGCCGTGTTCAGTGCACAGAGGGGGTTTTGGGCTGGAAGGGACCTTAAAGCACCCCCAGTGCCACCCCCTGCCCTGGGCAGGGACACCTCCCACCAGCCCAGGCTGCTCCAAGCCCCGTCCAACCTGGCCTTGAACCCCTCCAGGGAAGATGTTGGCTTCTCAGACGGACTGATTCACAGCACCTTTCCACTGCGTCGTTCCTAACGGCTGGTAAGCAGCACGGTTAGCAAAACAGACCACCACACGATCTCCAACCACCTCCTCAATGAGCCCCACTTCTAAGGAGCCTGAAGGACCTACTGCTCGACATCCCACAGCACCAGGGAGGGCAGTGGAAAGAAAACATTCAATTCCAGGACTGCTAAGCTCTGTGGCTTAGGCTGTTTTTGTTTGAGCTTTTGTTCCATGAAGAAAACTCCAAAGCCAGATTTTACAGTGGGATCAGCGTGGAAGGGACAGCAAACACACTGAAGTGAGGGTATAGAAGCAGTGCAGCGAGGCAGAAAAGCAAGGAAAGCGAAACTGAAGAGAAAGTAATGGCTGCGGCTCAAAAGTGCTGGGAAAAAATGTCCCGATTGCGCAGCAGGGCTCAGACAACACGGAGAGCATCACAGGGCCCCCACGGCCAACAGAACCAACAGCTCCAAGTCTACCACCCCAGATCCTGCGCAAACACTTGGACGAGTGCTATGTATGGACAGAATGTCAAGTCACGCTATAATTAAAAGTCATCATAAATATGTCTTTGCCAGCCCTCACCTGGAATACTGTTTACAGTTTTCCAGCCAGATCCTTGGGCAGGTAAGGATGGCACCTCCCCCAGCAGCTGTGTCCAGCCTTTGGGACCCCCCCCAGGCTAAAACCAGCCTTCACTACAGTCCAAAGTTTCTCCAAGAAAGAGTTGAGACGTCCTACAGTGCAGAAGTGCAGCACGTCAAAGATGATGCTTTGCACAGAGATTAAGAACTTTGGTCTTTTCTCACTGCTTTTTTGGTATATACATCTATGCGTAAGGCAGATGTCACCCTACAGACTTCAGCACAGCCCTTTTAATTTGTAACAGTCCAAAGAGAATTAGATTTGGCTAATCTGGAGATTAATTAGCATCTATGCACGTTACACACAAGACTAGCTGTTCCTGAGCTGCAGGAGGACACCAGGAGTGGGGCAGGGACAGAGGAGGGGGACATCCCGTGGGGCAGCTGTGGTCCCTGTCCCGAGGAACACCACCCTGATGCCACCAGGGCCGGGGGAACCCTGTGCTGGGAGGACAGGACCCCGCAGTGATCCCCCCTGCTACAACCCCAGTAAAGCAGCAGCAGAAACGGTCTCTCTGGGGGGCAGACAGACAGACAGCGCGGGGGCTCCTCCGTGAGCTCTGCAACCGCCAAACTACAGAGGAGTCCCCCACCATATCCAGCCCCTTCTGCCAGGTCACGGCACGAGGGCTGAAGAGACCAGCCTGCAGCTGGGGAGTTTTCTTAAACTCATTTCCCCCTTCACACAGCAGAAGGTTACAGGTCTTCCTGCACCCGCCAAGTGGCTTTTCTTCCTTTTGTTACTATTATTTCTAGCACACCACGCATTTTGCTATGGCCTGCTCCCTTATTCAGTCTGGATTGTCAGTAACTGCCCCACAGCCCTTGGAGCGGTCTCACCATGCTGATGGGCATCTCCTGTTTTCCCAGCAAACCCAGTAGGGCGAGAAAAGGCAGCGCAAGAGGAGACAAAGTATTTCCTGGCTTGGCTTTCCCGTGAGCCTGAGAGGGGCTGTGTCTGCTTACGGGGCTCCTTCCACCGTGAAGGGCTTCGTATGCATTTCTAGGCACTCCCAAGCCCCACGCCAAGGAAGGATCAGCTCCAGCGCCGTGCAGAAGCCAGGCTGTTTGTGGTCTCCATGAAGAAGAGAACAAGAAGGTGAAGCTGCGGCTCTGCGTGCAAAGGGGCTGGCACCCACCCTGTGGGACCTCAGGTCCCTGGTACCACCCCCCAGGGCACCAGATTCGGGCAATTCAGGGCACCAAAGAGCCCAACCCTGCAGCTGCCTCCAAGCTGGAGAACTGCCAGACTCATCCCTCCCAGCCCTGCTTATCTTGCAAGATCTAACAGCGAGAACAAACACCAGCAGCTTTCCAACTCCCAGCTCAAGTTTCTTGCCAATAAGAACTGTTAAAAAAAACAACCCCAAAAACTTATTTTGCTGCTTCTTTCTATGGCAATTATTCACAGGGCTCTTCCTAAGCATCATAACTTCCATCCCCCTGCCATTTACACAGTAAATAAAAACGGCTCTTGAAATTTGAGATGGGGATTACAGCTTGGTACTCATTTTACATCTCCGCTGTGTAAGGAGAGGAGTGAAGACTTAATTAGCGGAGTTACCAGAGGTGTTGGCCAAGAAAGTGTCCCTTTCTCCTAAGCTTTTTCAAACTTGCTGTCTCCGCTGGCTGCTGTTTTGCAATGACGGCTCCCACAGACAGAGCTCCCCGGAACACCACGAGCCTTCCCCTGAGCACTCGCTACATCCCTGGCCTCAAGAATTTTGGGACAATGGCTCGTTTTGATGAACTGCTTCAGGATTTGATTTGATTCCAACACCGTGGCTTATAACACCAGAAGACTTTCCAGTTCTGTGGGGGTTAAAGATGATTTTGTGCTCGGTGGAGAGCACTCAGTCACAGAGGACAGACACGTTACAGTGACGGGGCCCCTCTCTGCAGCCCAGACACACTCAGAACACTGTCTGAGCTCAGATGCCTCTCGTGGTGATTTATGTTGGCTCTGTATGTTTTCCTTTACACACCAATTTCAACACAGCTGGCCTGAGTGTGCAACGAGAGGCTTAACAGCCTTAGCACAGGGACCACACAAACACCCCAGGAAATGATTCCAGCCTGTTTCTTGGTGCAGCTTTGGTGCTTTCTGGGTTCTTTCTCTTCCAGAGCAAGGGTAGTGGGTTTTTGTTAGGGTTCCCCCCACCACCACATCCAACCTTCATAAATCTATAGCTCAGACACATACCCTGATGTGAGATAGGGCAAAATCAAGCTGCTAGTGCTGACTAACAAGTTTGGTACTCAATAGATTCAAATCTGTGTCCTGCTTCTAATGGACTCAATAGAAAAACACCATGCAAGCTACTTGAGAATCAGGATCTCCAAAATAAGCTATTTAGCACCCCTACGCCTTTGAGCCAGAGGCACTTGTATCTTCGCAAAAAGCCTTCTTCATTGCTGCAGTCCTGCCGGTCTTTGGGACAAACACGCTCCTAGCCGAGGACAGGATGCCCCGGCGATGCCCTGGGTGGGCTGGTGGCACTCGTGGGCATCACCTGTGGCATCCTGGAGAGCAATGGTGGAGGAGGCTCGGGGGAGCTTGCTCAGCCTTGGGAGCAGGCACCATGTTTAGTTTTAAGAGACACATAGAAGATGGTCACACAAGCAGAGAGGTACCTAAACCTCCACATCTCCACGCCACATGGAGTGTGCTACACTTCAACCCTGAATACTTGACAACATTGAAGCCTCCAGTGTTGTTGGCTTCATGGACTTCATTTTCTCCCTTTACATCTATTGTTGATCTTTATATAGTTCATTTTCATAGAATCATAGAAGTGTCTGGGTTGGAAGGGACCTTTAAGACCATTGAGTCCAACCATCACCCCAACACTGCCAGAACCACCACTAACCCATGTCCCTCAGCACCGCATATACCTGTCTTTTAAGTACCTCCAGGGATGGCGACTCCACCACTGCCCTGGGCAGCCTGTTCCAATGCTTGGCAACCTTTTAGTGAAGAAATCTTTCCTAATGTCCAGTCTAAACCTCCCCTGGTGCAACTTGAGGCCATTTCCTCTTGTCCTATTGCCTGTTCCTTGTGAGAGGAGACCAACCCCCCTGGCTACCCCCTCCTTTCAGGGAGTTGCAGAGAGGGAGAAGGTCTCCCCTCAGCCCCCTTTTCTCCAGGCTGAACCCCCCCAGCTCCCATCTCCTTTCAGCCTCACACACACTGCAAAGTGCTCATTTTTCCATGGCAGGACTTTCCTTCCAGTGCAGTTTTGTGAAAGCCAGCAGACCTTCTGGAAGGTTAGCACATTTCAGATCTTGGAACACAGTCCATTCCTATCAGGTCAGCTGCATTAATTCCTGCACGGGAGATGAAATTAAAACAGGCAGTATTTGTTAAAGGAGGAAACAGGTCTGTCTTCAGCAGGGCAAGAAACCCCAGCCCTTCGCAGCCTGCCGCGAGCTGTGCTGCACAGCGCGGCGGTCACAGCGGATCTCCCGCAACTGCTTTGGAAGCAGTTCCACTTTTCAGCTAGTGCCTCTAGACAAATGATGCTTTAAACTACAGAGAATAACATCACAGCTATGTATTTATTTGGAAGGACGACCTTGCAGTCTAAATAAACCCTCGTTGCTAAAATGACTTTTATTGATATGTTTAATAGAAACCTTCCTTTTTTGGCTATTTTTTTTGCTTAAAATTCTTTTTCCAGGTCAGTATTTTGCTGCAATAGTGAAAAACTTTTACTGGATCCCTGGACTCCGAAAGTCAGATGCGTGTTAATAGAAAAGGCCATAGCAGAGAGGAGACATTACCCAATATGGAAGGAAAATGAAAACTGCTCTTAACATGTTACAATCTCAGTGCAGCAATGGCTAGAAAAATCTTGCCTTAGGAATACTCAGACACCACTTTTTTCCCAGCTTTAAATCCTCTGCTGCAAATTACCCTCACAAGGGCCAGTACGAAGTCTTCACTCACCATATTTTATGATAAGCATTTGCTCAGCAACCACAATGGCCACTCCAGACAGTGCTGGGAGAATATAAATCTAAGAGGGTGTTAGGGAATCTCAATCATCTCCCTGTGGAAATGTATTTTTACGCCGAGAGACACGCGTGGTCTGTTCAAAGTCCCCCACAGCGATTACAGCCCTGGGAGCACTATCTCCATGTTCACAGCTTTGCATTAATTAGACTGAGCCACCATCTCCTGTCATTTGCGGTCTTTCCACTTGCACTGGCACAGAAGCCCGGATGGAAATACTCACTAGCTCGCAGTAAAACACAGTTTCTGTTCTTGAGCACCTTACTGACGCACAAACATCCACGGACGTGTCACGCCCACTCTTTCAGAGCTGCCAAGAATCCAAAGTTGAAACCACTGGCTCCTACAGCTAACGGAAAACGTGCTCACCTTGGTGGTTCAGCACAGCTTTTGCTGCAGAGGGAGGGAGATGGTGAAGGGGAGATCACCCACCTCTCCGCACCCCTCTTGGATGGATGCTGGTGCTCAGCAGGGTGGCAGGACCGCGCCAGGGGACCCACGGGGGTCTTTCAGAGCTGCACCAAAGCACACCACAATGCAACCTGGCACTGCTTTGCGGGTTTAGAAGAGCATGCCGCAGCTTAGAAAAGCCTTCAGGAGCAGTACCGTCAACAAGGAACAGACAACCCTGGCTGCCGCAATCTTTTCCTCTCCTCTTGTTGAGACCAGATCTATTCCCCAAAAGCTCCCCACGCTCTGAGCAGAGCCGGGACACCCTTGCCAGCCCGTCCCACCGCCGAGCCCAGGGCTTACGTAGTGCTCTGCCGCGGGCATGCGCTCCAGGGCCCCGTTGGTGGACTCAGAGGGTTTGCCGACAGCGATGCTCTTGTCCTGCTGCTTCCCCTCCTCTTTCCCGATGCCGCCCTGGCCCGGCAGGGCCACCTCCCCAACGCCCAGCGCCTCTGCTTTGTACTTCTTCACAAAGTCTTCCATCAGCTTCAGCTCGCCCTCTGCCAGGCCGCGGCACTGGGACGGGTCCTGGTCGTACAGCGGGAGTTGCCTCATCAGCTGCCGCCGGCGATAGTACGCCCCGTCCGTCCCCGCCACCGGCTGCATCTCCTTCGGGATCAGCTCCATGTACTGCATGGCCTGGGAGGAAGAGAGCACCCAGAGTTACTCCGAGCCACCACTGGCAGGGAAGCACCGGCTTTCTTTGCACAGGGTCTTGGCAAAGAGATGCTCCCCTCGCCCTGCGGAGAAGTTGGCAGAAAATGTGCCCCTTCCCCTCCCGCCCCTTTGGGTCGTTCTAACCCACACTTCAGAAATAAAAGGCTGAACTTACTCAGATGCAAGTAGCAGCCAGGCTACTGTTCATCATTTCATCCTCAGGAAAACGGGCTGAGTGGTTTCTCAGGGATTTTCGGTGGTGTTTTTGTTTTTTCTTTTTAAAAAAACCCAAACCACCAGACTCCCCAGGAAAGCAAAGCAGCAGAGACTTGCTTCACTAGTTTGCACCCAGATCCCATCGCAACCCCCTGTCGCTGGCACTAAGGTGACACTGTTCCAGGCAACTTGACAACAAGGCAGCCGGCAAGACCAGAACCCCACGAACATCAAAACCCGAGAGCCGCCAGCTTCCCACTGCCCCGGCCGAGGGCAGGGAGAGGGATGGAGCCCACACCAAGAGCCCTCATGGCCCGCATGCGGCGTAGTTTATAGCAAAAGATCCCTCATTATCACTTAAAAAAAAATATCTTAATACAAGAAAAAGTAGTCAGATGGCCGTTGAGCCTCTGTCTTAACACTGACAGCCACCAGCTCAACCGGCTACTGATCTGGCCCTGAAGGGAAGGTGTTTGGTGACTGGCGCCCTGCACCATGGAAAGCAAATACCACGGAACAAACAGTCTCCAAAATAAAGCCTCCTCCTTAGCTGGCCACTAGCCACTATCTTAAAAGCCGAGTAAACCAGGATCTGGCTGAGGTCTGTCCCACGCTGAATTAGCGCTTGCAGGCGGCAGGGTCGGCACAGTTAACTTCTTCTGGCCTGGAGCTGAGGGGAAGGGAGTTCCCACTCGAGGCATTTTTCCTATTGTGGTGTGAAGAGCCGAGGGGCAGCCAGTTGGCTCCCTGCCATTCCGTTTTAAAGACCAGCATCCAGCTGCAGTAGATTTGGTTCTGACTCGGTCAGCATTTGAAAACTGAATTTTAAAAAAGTAGAGGAGCGATTAACTGTTTACTGTACAGAGCCTGGCTCAGCATGGCCTTGGAAATACAGAAGCGTTTGCACCACACCGAACAACTCATCACGTCTGCGCGGCCTTCGAAGTCAGACAGCAGCACGGCGGGGCGAGAGTCCCGCCTGAAGATTCGCAACAGCAATGGATAAATGATTTAATGGTGGCAGGGCTTCTTCCCCATTCCTAGGGGCGCACATTAACCTCACTGCACGTCATGTTATTAGATATCCACCACCCAGTGTTCTGTGTCTCTGCCCCACAGCAGGACTGATAATCCAGAAGTTCACTGAGGGAGAAGGTGCTGCTTGGGAACGGCTGCTGGAGCCGCAGGATGCTGCAGGAGCGCCCTGGTGCACAGATGGCTTTCACAGAAGTGAGAAATCCTAATAGGAACTACAGAAGGAGGAGACAAGAACTCCCCAGCAGCTCCTCCTGGGCCTCACACAGGCACTGCCCCACAAAAAACAGATCCTGCCAGCGAAACCTGACAACTGCAAAGAAAAGCAACACAAGCCCCGGAGCTGTAGGACCGTGGGCATGAGGACGGCCGACGCTATGCAGCCTGCACTGGCTTGGTTCAGCCGCAGCAAGAGCGCTAACAGAGTAGTTACATGGTAGGATCTTAATGGAAGAAATTCTTAATCCACTACAAATGTGCCAAGACTAATGAACACTTACACCAGCGCCGTGAGAGCCGCGCCAGCACGTGCCTCTGAGGCGCCTGGTTCCGCTCCAGCGCCGGACTCCGCACTGCCCGTGTGAAGTGTCTGCGCTGGAAGCGAGAGAGAGGAGCAAACCCCGTGCCTTCGAGGAGTGCCGATGGAAGGCTCAGGGCAGCTCTCGGGATCGGCACAGACGTGCAGTGGGCTTTCACTCCCTGATCAAGGCAATGCTTAAAGTTCTAATTGCAGATGTCATCAGATGCATCCAGAGAATAGATCAGGGGGAAAAAATTCAACCTGACACCAAAAACTGAGATGAAGGGTAATAAGGAGCTGTTTCTTCTGCTGCTACCACATATTATTAAGGCTGAATGCTATGTTGCCTTGAGGAAGAGTATTTTAAGTTTTCACTGTTAACTACTGGATTTTGGAGGTGTTTTCTAATCTGTTCTTTTCACTTTCCCCAAGGACCCCGAATATCTACTTCATAACTTCTCCAGGCATGGCTTAATGAAAACACACTCTGAACTTCCTCCTATTATTGGACCATCGACTTCAGGACAACAATATTAAAAACAATCCCAAGTTTCCAGCCTGCCTTCAGAAGGAAATCACTGGAGCGAGTCAGTTATGCACTAAAAGCTTTTTGGCCCAAATCTCTTTTGAACTACCCGAGAACGGCTGACATCCAGCGTTTCCCTTAAAAGTTTGTCAAGTTGATCTTCAAAGCCAGAATTTATCAAGGTTTGTCTTCAAAGTCCCTGCACGTTGTTTACTTGAACCCAGACACCTTCCAGCCTGTCTGGGCACCATAAGGAGTCCCAAAGCTCTCCTGAAGCCCACGTCCCCAGAGCCAGCGCCACAGGGATGGGATTTGCTGAGGGAGCCACCGGTCTGGCTGCGTCTGGGATCACCCCAAACACACAATCACAATTGGGTACCGCTGGGGTCCAGAGAAGGAGAGAGCAGCGCAGGAGCCGCAGTTCGGGCATCCTTCGCAGCGAGGAGCTGACCCTGCCCCACAGTGCGGGCAGAAGTGAGCCCGGGTTCCCAACCAGCCCCGGGCTGGGCAGCAGGCTCCACGGACGGGCTGGGTGGGAAGAGTGCCAGCGTTGTCCTCCCCATCCCTCTCGAGCTCCCTGGTTCCCCCGGGACCAGCAGGAAGCAAGCAGCGGTTAAACAAACGCTCCTGCTGGACCAGCAACTACCAGAGAGAGAAAGAAGAGGAGATGGCGAGAGCAGCGCTGTGATTAAACAGCTGGTGCACGGGGCTCTCGGTCCCTCATTAAAGCCCAATTAGCTTCAATTAGCAGCATAGGCCCCAACTGCATTCCCTGTACGGGCCGCACGCCACCCACGGTCAGCCCCTCCAAAGGGGTGAGGGCAACTGGGTTTTAAGAAGAAGTCAGTCAGAGAGCCTCTCGGGGCTGCAGCTGCAGCTTCGCATTTGCTTCCCCAATTCTTTAGGAAATCTGGTTGCAATTTTCAGCAGCTTTAAACTATTTTGTTTAATTTGAAGAGCAAAAGCTGTCCGCTAATGACAGTGTAATATGCAATGTTTTTCGTACCACAACACAGTTAAAAGCCAGTTAAATGCTTTCCCTCAAGAAGCGCTCTGCTGGCTAGCACTTCCACATGCCGAAAACCACTTCCATTTGTTCCCACACAGCAATATTGCTTGTCCGGATGGAAAACAGGCACAGGAGGGGAGGTGGGGCTGGGGACTTCGGTTTGGACCCAGCGCTTGGCACACAGGCACAGGAGGGGAGGTGGGGCTGGGGACTTCGGTTTGGACCCAGCGCTTGGCACAGGAACATGCTCTTTATCTCCCCTTTTCACCCGGAGTTCTCTTTACCAAACCTCAGAGGAGGCCCCGGNACATCCAGCGTTTCCCTTAAAAGTTTGTCAAGTTGATCTTCAAAGCCAGAATTTATCAAGGTTTGTCTTCAAAGCCCCTGCACGTTGTTTACTTGAACCCAGACACCTTCCAGCCTGTCTGGGCACCATAAGGAGTCCCAAAGCTCTCCTGAAGCCCACGTCCCCAGAGCCAGCGCCACAGGGATGGGATTTGCTGAGGGAGCCACTGGGCTGGCTGCATCCGGGATCACCCCAAACACACGATCACAAGGGGGTACCGCTGGGGTCCAGAGAAGGAGAGAGCAGCGCAGGAGCCGCAGTTCGGGCATCCTTCGCAGCGAGGAGCTGACCCTGCCCCACAGTGCGGGCAGAAGTGACCCCGGGTTCCCGACCAGCCCCGGGCTGGGCAGCAGGCTCCACGGACGGGCTGGGTGGGAAGAGTGCCAGCGTTGTCCTCCCCATCCCTCTCGAGCTCCCTGGTTCCCCCGGGACCAGCAGGAAGCAAGCAGCGGTTAAACAAACGCTCCTGCTGGACCAGCAACTACCAGAGAGAGAAAGAAGAGGAGATGGCGAGAGCAGCGCTGTGATTAAACAGCTGGTGCACGGGGGTCTTGGTCCATCATTAAAGCCCAATTAGCTTCAATTAGCAGCATAGGCCCCAACTGCATTCCCTGTACGGGCCGCACGCCACCCACGGTCAGCCCCTCCAAAGGGGTGAGGGCAACTGGGTTTTAAGAAGAAGTCAGTCAGTCTGCCTCTCGGGGCTGCAGCTGCAGCTTCGCATTTGCTTCCCCAATTCTTTAGGAAATCTGGTTGCAATTTTCAGCAGCTTTAAACTATTTTGTTTAATTTGAAGAGCAAAAGCTGTCCGCTAATGACAGTGTAATATGCAATGTTTTTCGTACCACAACACAGTTAAAAGCCAGTTAAATGCTTTCCCTCAAGAAGCGCTCTGCTGGCTAGCACTTCCACATGCCGAAAACCACTTCCATTTGTTCCCACACAGCAATATTGCTTGTCCGGATGGAAAACAGGCACAGGAGGGGAGGTGGGGCTGGGGACTTCGGTTTGGACCCAGCGCTTGGCACAGGAACATGCTCTTTATCTCCCCTTTTCACCCGGAGTTCTCTTTACCAAACCTCAGAGGAGGCCCCGGGGATGCTGGGGGGGCTGGAGCCCCTCTGCTGTGGGGACAGGCTGAGAGAGCTGGGGGGGGTCAGCCTGGAGAAGAGAAGGCTCCGGGGAGACCTTCCAGCCCCTTCCAGTCCCTCAAGGGGCTCCAGGAAAGCTGGGGAGGGACTCTGGAGCAGGGAGGGGAGCCGTGGGACGAGGGGGAAGGGTTTTACACTGAAAGAGGGGAGATTTAGATGGGATCTGAGGCAGAAATTCTTTGCTGCGAGGGTGGTGAGCCCCTGGCCCAGGTTGACCCATCCCTGGAGGGGTTCAAGGCCAGGTTGGACGGGGCTTGGAGCAGCCTGGGCTGGGGGGAGGTGTCCCTGCCCAGGGCAGGGGGTGGAAGAAGATGGCCTTTAAGGTCCTTTCCCACCCAAACCATCCTGTGATTCTATTTGGACCAGACTATGTCCAGTCATTTTAATGACTACCTCAGCAAGCAAAGAAAATTATTACTATACTAGAGACGCCATTTCTGTAACAGAATAACTTACAAACACAGCACTAGATTTAGATGCAGCATTACTTCTTTACACATTGATTTAATTTCCCTGCTGTTGAGACAGACTGAAGCATAATTTCCTGGAGCATTGCTGAAAAAACTTCCAGGTCAGTGGCAGTGTCCCAGCCAGCTCCCTCCACCTGGGCTGGCCGCTCCTGGGACACGCTCACAACTGGACCTGCAAGAGGTCAGACTCGCCAAGCAAGGCAGGATCTCCCTCTCCAACGGGGAGGTCAAAGCCCAGGGCAACTCCTCCTTCCCCAACAAACCACCCACAGAGCTTCTCTCCAAGCTGCTCCCAGGACCCAGTCCAGACCATGTTGTTTTAGAAGCATGGAAACAGGCCTCTGGCGTTAACCCATCGTCCTTGTGCACGTCCCACAGCTTGCACAGCTTTCTGCACCCTTGGTGCTCACCTGGGGTGTTTGGGGAGACAACCAAGTCCCAGCCCAGCCACCCCGAGAGGGTTTGGAGGAATGGCTTCCACATCCAGCATGGGGTTTTGGAGCCTGCGTGGGCTGCACAGGCGCCGTACAACTGGCAGGACAGCGGAGATGGGATCTCTCCTCAGCAATGTTTTTATTGGACATGAGCTTTACCAAAGTAGCAAGCTCTCTAGTTGTAAAACCCATTAAGACTTCTCCTAGAAATGTAAGCAAACCTATAAAAACCCAAAGGCAATCCATTCCCCTCTCCTACCTATTCTTATTATTTATGTGGTTTTCCAAAAGACGAAGTGTTACGCACATTCTTGCTCTCCGAGGCAAACCATATGTTTTACTATTTTCCCCCGAATAACTTCTTCCCAATCCGCACTATGTTCTCCATTCAGTGACACAAGCACCAGCCAAACGCGCGGTGGATTGTCTTACCAGCTTCTGTGCGAGCCCCGGGGGAGCCCACTCGTAGGTGATGGTGTCGAAGGTGGGGTCTTTCCGAGAGACGATGGGGTTGGTGATGATCATGCGGTTCCTTTTGTAAATGCGAATGCCGTCACCTCCTTTCACCCGGGCAGTCAGCGTGGCGTATTTGGAGTCCGACAGCAGGCGCCCAATTTTCCGATCGTCCTCCAGGTCCGAGCTCAGACTGTGATCCTCCTGGCTGCATTTGCACGACTTGCAGATTTTCCTGCGGGTGACAAACAAGACCAGCCTTTCCACGTGAGCTGGGCCGTGGGAGGCATGCAGTCATGCGACGGCTCAGCCATGGAGCACCAGCCTCTTCCAAAGGCTGAACGCAGACCAGGGCTACGGCATAAGACAAAATGCTCCTATGGCCCAAGCCATATGTGTGAATTCAGCACAAGTCCTAGAACGGTTTGAGTGGGAAGGGACCTTTAAAGCCCACCCAGTGCCACCCCCCGCCGCAGGGAGCTGCCGCTTCCTGTGAGCCTTGAAAGCCCCTTTGAGCATCACTGAATTTCCCACCCGGACCAGCCTCCAACAGCCGAGCACTAGCCTCGCCTCCTGCAAAGCTTTACATGCCATCATTTAAAGAGTGACTGCTAGAGGAATTGATAGTTAAGTGTCTACGATTTTGATTTCAACAGCCATAAATAAGTCTGTAAGACCACTCTCTGCCGGCCAGCTTTTCCATCAAATGCCGATAGCAAAAGGACAAAATAACTCTGATGCAACCCCAAGTATTTCAGCAGGATCCCGGAACAAGTATGATTCAAACCAGCCTCTAATCGAGTCAATTAAAAAAAAATGTAATTCAACCAAAGGAGTGTTTTAAAGTTTGGATTTCCAGGCAGCTGAGGTATTGAAATGGGGATCCGAAGGCTGCAGGACACAACTGGGTGCCACCACCATGGATGCTGCCGAGCTTTCCAGCAGCACAGACGGAGCTGGAGGGGACCCTCTGCACAGCCCACACCCCACAGGAGCTCTGTGGGCTGGCAGAAAAGAGCCTAGTGTTCTTGCAAGACAGCCTCAGAGGGCATTAATTATTTTTTAATTAACAACATCTGGATTTCTGCCTTCCATTTCAAAGCCCCCTTTGTTTCTCCCAAGCCGAGAGGGCAGGGCGGCAGCCCACCACCCCTGCCAGAGCCAGACACGCTGCACTGCTCGGCTCCCACCAGCTACCGACATTGGTGGCTATCTTAGTGTTTTTAAGAGGAAAAACTGAAAATGAAGTATCAAATAACAAGCCATTTCTGGCACTAAGCACAGCATTTCAGCCTTTGGGATGCTCAGGACACCAGCAGCAATAGCCACCGTGGTGCTCAAGGAGGAGGGCGACAGCTCAACTCATACCGACAGCGCCGGATTATCCTTTTGGTCAGCTTTTCCCTGCCTCCCGAGCAGGCAAGGACATGTTTGTTCCCACTGAGTAGTTTCCAAACAAGCCAAGGGGCTGGGCAGGCGGCACGGGGCTGGCGGAGGGTGCGGGCTCTGCGCAGGGCAGTGGGTGGCTCGTGCCGAGCACAGGGTGCAGCAGCTTTGGCACCGTGTGTCCCCTCCCCATGTCCCGCTGAGTGGCACTAACCATGCAGGGCTGTGCCAGGGATGGTCCCGTGGCAGTTAAGACCCTTCTGCAGGCTGGGACATCTCTCAGCCTGGCTTTCTCCTCTGCCCAAACCACAGCTCGCTGCCAAGACCTGCGCCCAACCTAGCAGAGAGCGCCTCAGCTCCCAGCGAGCAGGCAATGTTAGCAAAGGCAGAAAAAACCCCACTGCATGAAGTCTCAGCTTGGTTTAAGCACTTGTGTATGAAATTNNNAAAAGAAGAGCAGGATGAGGGAGGGAAGGGGGATGGAGAGCAGGGAGCACCTTCTCAGCTCTGCAGCTTTCCCAGCCAGACAGCGTGTCCTCTCCGCACCTCCCAGCACCACTCAAGTGCTCTGCAGTTCTTTGCGCTCCAAGTCACTGGAGCCTGAATATCGACAGGACCAAAGGGACAGTGTCAGGGCAGAGCCCATCAAGGCCAAGACAATACCTCCAGGAATGTGGCTCGAAGCCCGCGCACGTCCCTCTGCAGCGTAAACAAGGCACACCTCTTCCCGACTGCGGCTGGCTCACCGACATCTGGAAAAGAACAGGAGACCGGAGTTGGAAAGGCTTTATCCTCAAAGATTATCTGAGACTAAACTACTAATACTGTGGTTTTGTCCTTCAGATGGTTTCTTCAGCTGTGCCTTACGTCCTGTGAAGTCTCAAACGCCATTTGACCACTGTCCATACAAACCTGCCACAAGTTTATACAGGGATGCTGGGGATGAAGGATTTCACCTAAAAGAGGGGGAAGACGGCACGTCAAGCAGTGAACATGCACACACACTGGGCAGCCACCTTAACCTCATGCACAGAAACCTCAGGTCTCGTTAAAAGGTTATTTTGATTCAGCTTATACATTGCATGCGAGTCTGTGCCGCCTGAGATTTCGGGCAGCGAGACGTGGAGGTGCACTGCCACGAATGGATGCTGAACTGGCTTCACTGCAGCTCGCACCTCCTCCGACTTTCTACAGGGGCTCAGTGTATTTTGGGAATGTGGCATGTTTCCACCCCTCCGGTGCTGGCGTTTACGGGTGGTTTCCACAGTGAACAGGAAACACGGCTGGGAAAGGCTCCGGGGAGGAAAGGCAGAGGGAAAAGGGCTGGGGCCAGGCTCTGTTCTCAGCGAGGACAGAAAGAAAATCAGTTTTATACATGGGGGCTCACGGCTGCGCAGACAGTCCTATAACCTTCCAACAGGAGAGGACATGGGTGCAAAAAACCACAACAGGAGCCAATAACATTGAAAATAAACCTATTTTAGTGCCTCCATCAAGGATTTATCAAACATGGCTCTTCGAATGTGAAGAATGCAGGAGGGTATGATGGGAGACAACAACAAAGTACTGCGGGGAGCATCACAGAGAAGTGACGCCACGGGATGTTGAATTTATCTCAGCCTGGTTGTTTTTACAGAAACTTGCAGACTCGTGTCTCAAAAACACGTTTGTTCCCTGTAAAAATGAACTTAAGGAAAACAAGGACAGTCCCAGCCCAGGACGCGCACATCCAGCAGAAGCGACGGCAGCATCACCGGAGCTTGGCCCACCTCAGCAGAGCTGACCCCGCGCAGTCAGAGGTTAAACTACAGGGTGGCCGTCCACCTTCCCAAAACCCCGGTACTTCCAGCCCCAAGGAGCATTATAAGGTATCAGTCTTGAAATTTTCCAACCACAACAGACCTCGCACCCTGCATCTTCTGCCGTGGCTTAACACACAGGGGTCTCACACCACCCTGCCCTTTTCGGCGCTTGCTGCCGTTCGTCAAGTTCTTGTAGATCTTTAATCCCTCTCAAAACACAAGCAGGTCCTAGGCACCGACTGATCATTTGCACATACATGGAGCCTGTCAGAGGAACAGGGAAGGCTGCCGGGGTTTCTGATGCTGGAGAAGGGTGGTGCCTGCCTGTGCAATCTTAATCCAGTCCGTGTGTTTTTCTGGGCTATGATAGTCTTTCATGACAAGATCACACACTATTGAAAATCGATATTGTTACGCCGCCTCCAGCCCCAGCTGCTCTCCCCGCTCCTCAGGGAGGGCTCAATGCTCCCAGCTCCACAGGGAGACGGCCAGAGGCCACCCTGGCCAACTCCCGTTTTCAAACAGAGGGATCAATAGCAGTAAAAGAACAGAGGCCGTTTTTAGAGTATGTCTTTGGGGGAAAACGTGCTCAGCTCCTTCACACTGCAGAGCTGTGGTTAGAAGAAAAAAAAGCTAAACTCCCCTTTGAGGAGGCTCCGCAGGGACCCAGGGCAGTGGCTTCGCTGGTGACCAGCCCTGCGCCCTGCTGGGCTCCATGGCTCCACCAGGATGTGGAGCTGGGGATGATGCTGGCAGCCTCTCCCTCTTCCCGCACCCCCCCATCCACCAGCTCCCGCGCAGACCCGCGGCACCCCAACATCTCCCAACGTTCAAACTCCTGCTCTGCAGCTTTCGAGAGGAAAAACATCATTTGGTAGCACTCAGGAAAGATATTTAATTCACTTGGAAAGCCACGTTGCTAATAAGAATGAAGCCTTTATGAACAGATGGTTCTGGAAACAGCTGGATGCCGGTTTGTCCATTTTCAGGTAGACGACAAGCCTTTGCATGCTTTTATTTGTGCGGAACTATGAAGCCTCCATACAAGGCTGAGGAACACAGGCCAAAGGGGAGGGCATGGCCCATTTCGGCTCACTTCACCCCAGGAACTGCCATTTCATTTGTGCCTCAGCTTTCACCTGGAGTTCACACCTCATTTCTCACCTGCAGTCTTTCCAGATATTTTGAAGCCAGTGCAAAGACCTCTCACCCCGGGAATTCATAAAAATACAACTTAAAAATGGTCTCCACCCTGTCTCAAACATCCAGAAAAATAGGACATTTTTGATTCTTCGGGCGTGTGCCAACTCTCCAGAAAATATAGAGACATTTAAGATTTCAGCACAGACCACTTCGTCTTGTCTGTTCCTGGAACCATGCGCTAGATACCTACTAACTGATGGGGTTTGTTTTGGTTTTTCACTGGCTCTAATCTTAATGAGTCAGACAGAAGCTAAGTATAGGCAAGGGACTGTGAGCAGTTGTTTATTTAAAACACAAACATCTGGATTAAATAAACTCATTTGGAAAAGTTCCATTGCATATGGGGGAAGGCGAAGGGAAAAAAGCATTGTCAGTAGCAAGAACCACTTCAACGAGCCCCCAGCAAGACAACCCGATGCTTCACAGTCCAAGTGTCAGTGCAGGAACTCGCAGCCTGGGGGGGTGCACCAGCCTGTCACCTCCACATCGATACGTAAACCCAGAATTTCACCTTATTACTTCAGCGTTAACAAGATCCTTTCTTAGTAATTTATTCAATCTGGCAATTTGCGCTTCGTGTCCAAACACAACTTCTGCTTCACGTCCCAGGTCCGAGTTTAATTGAGGTTAACTGCTCTTTGCTCAGATTGAACCCCACAGAGGTACCTGCTGAATCGTCGCCCCCAGAACCCTCAGACCCACTCCCCAGAGCGGGCTGGCGCTACCCATCACCCCAGTCAGCTGGAGGATCTCTATGTCCAAGCTGCTGGATCCATTTTAGACACCTGCCTGACTCCAAACGCCACCACGTGATGGCTTGGGCATGACTGGCCATTGCCAAGGGCACGGCGAGCATCCCGAAGCTCACCAGCTGGCAGAGGTGGGACACAACTGGTGGTGCCCCACACCACTGGGGGCTGAGCAGCCAGCTCACGGGTGGGTGGACAAGCAAGTCCCACAAGTGCGCCTGATCCAAGGGGCACCCTGTGGCACATGCCATCCCTGTAAAGCTCACTGGAGCGGCCAACGTGAGCCAGGCTGGACCCTTCCACCCCTGTCCCAGCACGGCACCTCTGCCAGCACCCCGGGAGCTGCTTTTGGACTCCCACTGTTGTCTCACCACAGTAACACATTTACTCAGCCCCAAAAAAAATAGATGACATTTAATACAAGAGTCTCAGCTCTTGAACTACTGTTATAGTGTCACTTGAACAAACCTATTGGCATTGACAGGTGATTCCTTGCCTTTGGGTTACACGGAAGCTGAGGATCCGTTTGTCTTGAGGAAATGTAAGTCCTCACCATTATTTTTGGCCACATATAGCTTCAGACACGCACAGAAGACCAAGTCACCAACCCTCCCAGCTGTGCACCGGTCCAGCCAAGAGTGAACCACGTGCCTTCGGGACCAGGAGCTCCAGATGTGCTTGGGAACTCTTGCTTGCAGGCGTCAGCAGCGTGAGGCTCCTCACTGCGCAAGCCACCCGCCAGTCTGGAGCTACAGGAAAACGTATGGGGCAAGCAATGTGAAACTGAGAGGCTCTTCAAGGCAACACGTGGTCCCTGAGATGGCTCCGGTTTCTCTGCCCTTGGAAGAACGGGTCTCCATCAGCAGGGGAAGGTCCTGGGATGGCAGCTCATCCCCACCACTGCTTGTGGGGCAGCTCAGGTGGCCCCGTGGAGTCTGAGGGATATCCCTGTGGCACAGGCAACACCTCGGTGAACACACCTGAGCCCCTCCACACAGGGATGGGGCACTTACCCACCGACTGCGGCATGGCCTTCCCAGCGAGCTCAGACCCCATCTCCTGGTGATACTCCAGGCACAGCCACGTCCCGCTTCGGAGGACAGCGCTCTTCCTCGCTCCCGCAGGAGCGGAGGAGGTTCCAGCCTCTCTCATATCCATCTCTGTGCAGGGGCCAAACACAACAGGAGCCGCTGCCTGCTTTTCGGGCTGCCTGGTCAGCAGGACTTCCTGCCCAGATATGGAGCTTCTCCTCCCAGCTCCACTCCAGCTCCTCAAAGGTGCATAAAAGGAGATTTCTTTAAAAAAAAAAAACCCACACATAAGACACAGTGAAAAAAAAACCCAAACCCAGTAAGATAATGCAAAACAAATGCTCCAACTATCTTAGACTCCACCTATGGCCAAGCCCATTTGGGAACAGCATTGTTAAACACAGAGACTCAAGTTTAAGATAAAGACTCTGAAGAGATTTGTAATGCTTTTTTTTTTTTCCTCCTGTGTCAACAAACTGCTTGGAAGAAAAGCAAAATTCTGCTCACCGTAACTAGGTATACAATGCATTTTGAGATTTCTGTTTTGGCTTTTTTTGTCCTTGTAGCATTCTTGCTATTAAAAGAGAGAAAGCAAGTCGGTGCAGAGGAAATTCTTAGGTAGTGAAATGATAGGAAATTGAGGCCATTCTACCCACAAAAACATCTCAGAACAATCTCAGGAATATGCCAGTAATACCATGGTTCACTATTTTTCTGGCCAAAGGCAGGGCCATCCTAGACACTGGTAAGTTCACTCAACGGTTGGAAAATAGAAAGCTTGTAATGGTAAGTGACAAGGGAAAAGCCAGACGTGGCTCCATCTTGGTTTAGAGAGTGAGGACTCCTTTGGAAAGGATCACTGAGCTTCCGAGGCAGCTCTGGCGAGATGAACCCCTGATTAGAAGTTATGAGCAGATCAGAGCCCAGCTCCATTCACAGCTCAGTGGGGACTTCAGGTGGTTCTTCTGGTGTACCATCACCCTCTGACCAATCCAGCACATCTTGGCCAATGACCTTTTGACAAAGGGTCTACTGAAGTTAGTTTGACAGTTGGGCTTGTTGTGAGGGGACCGTCCTCAACAGCACATGGAGAAAACAGTATTTTCACATCCACCTGACTTGAAAATCCTGCCAAGAAGTGGAAGTTTCTTTCCATCCTCCTCACAACCAGCTCAGGGATGGAGATTTAGTACATCCACAAAGAGGAGACTTCAGACTAAACTTGGGCGTTTCCCAGCAAACACTCCTCTAGGAGCAACCATGCCGTGCCCAGACTAAGCTCCAGGCCAACGGGCCAAACTTCTAGACCACAAGTGGGATGAAATCAGACCTGCCAGTGCTCAGACACACCAATTATCGTAAGCACAAGCCCTGGGAAATGTCTCCTCCTTTCGAGAGTTGCAAGTACCCTCCTCCCTCTTGTGTATAATTGGATCTATATGGACACAGAGCCATTAGCTGTCATGGTTTTGTGGTCTCCACATATCCCATCTAAAGCTGTAGCACAAACAGCTCACTGCCAAAGGCATCAGGAGCGGGATGGCTGCTGGGATGCTTCTGCAGATGGTGATGTGCAGGCTAAGGTACAGCAAGGAACAAGGTGCACTGGGACACTTGGGATGTATACGTCTGTGCTTTGTACAGCCACCAAGTACAGGGTGGCTCCAGCACACTGCTCCTGGGACACGCGCTCCATGAGACCCAATTATTTTACTGAGTAGAAGAAATTTAGCATTAATATAAAATTTTTCAGAGCTTACAAGAAGGTCAGTTAGGGAAAGCTAACATCCTAACATCCTCCACTAGCAGCTGCTTTTGCAGAGAGGTTGGTTTATCCCAGGTCACTGCAGAATTGGGAAGTCCCACTGTAACAGATTAACCCACCAAGTACCAGGACAGCCCATAGCAATATTCTGTGTACCTTTAAAGGCCTTAAGTTGGATACATGAGGGAAATCAAGCACAGGAGCAGCAGACCAGTATCTAACACAGCCAAGTACGTGCCTGTGGGGCACCGTTGCTGAAGAATTTGCCACCGCATAAGGGAAATGCGGTCATGAGCCTGGCACTTGCTTTTTAGTGATGTTTAGGTTTTTTTTCTTTTGCTATCAGACTGCTCAGCCCAGGCTGCTCCCTCTCTTCACCACCTCTCTTCAGCTACGCACAAGGCACAGGGTCAAGACAGACTTGATAAATTAGTGTTGACCTCCAGCAGAAGCGTGCTACATGTCATGAAACCACAGATGAGGGGCTTGGTTAAGCGATAAACAAGGTGGAAACAGGAAAGCGGAGCCAGCTCCAGCTGCTAAACCAGTGACTGTAACAAAAGGATGATAACCAAAGTAAGGAGATCCTTATCTGATCAAGGATGCTTAGACCATATTCCCTTGGAAGACCTTGATTTCTCTTTTCTCCTGCATATCCACAGGGACCTCGGTCTAATCACAAAAAGTTTGTAGTAGCCCTGCAGATGGCAAACACACACCCTGGAAGGCCAAGGTGTCTCCTAGCAGGATGGTTTCACCATCAGTGGCACATACACCATGTACCATGAGAAAGTGCCAGGCAGTTTCGGCCAGAAGAGGACATCCCTTTGGTCAGCAGTAGGCTGGCCACCACGTCGCTGCAGAGGGACCCTGGACCTGCAGGGTGGTGAGCTCCATCCTCAGAGGAACCTGGGCCTCAAATATGGGTCGGAGTTTTGACAAGTTTGACCAATGTGGAAGACCCATAAAGCTTCCAAGAACACACACCCTCCTGAAAGAGCTGGTTTCGCGCACAGCAGTGGGCTGCACGGCAGGACTCAGCTCGTTCACTCCTCTCGCTGTGCTCGATGCCAGCGGAGCACAAGGTTCACCGGGGGGCTAAAGGAGACTCCTATGAGTGCATTACTCCTCCTTGGCACTGCTCCATGAGTCCCCCACGTCTCTCCAGCCTCTGAAAGGCCCTTGGGACCAGCTGCCACAGCCACAGCTCCAGAAGGGACTGGTGAAAGAGGGACCTCCTGCTTCTGCAGAAGTTTCTGGATCCTGAAAGCACTTATTGCACAACACCTTATTTGGAGACTAAAACCGGCAACAGAGACACGTAACTACCTCAAGTATGTTTTCTCCTCCTTTTTAGGAAGGGAAGAGGAAAAGCTGGTTTCCAAAAAATTTACTACAAAGTGCACAACAGCCCTTCAGAGCCGAGGTCCTCGTTTCACCTCTCCTCGCGGTCAGACTGCTCCTCCAGCACCTTCCACACAACCCCTTCCGTGCGGCCCCAGGGGACCCTTGTGCAGTCTCGGCATTTGATGCCCAACCCCAGTCAATCACAGCCAGGGCAGAAGGGCTCCAGTGAAGCTGCAGGACCACAGGAGCACTTTGGGTGGGGTTCCCCCTCCAGCGGCAACGAGTTTTGGAGATTAACAGCTCCAACTTTGAGAAAGTCTCTTGAACAAAGGAAAAGGGAAAAGTCAGATGATATTCACGTGGGTGGGACCGGTTTGCTCAGCACAATTGTTGAGGAGTTTAGGGATATGGATGGATAGCAATTAATTTCTTGTCATTATTTGACTATAAGGGAGCTAAGCTTGCATAATAACAGGGAGCTAACTCAAACCTCCTTAAGGATTTCCAGTAACTGGAGGGTGTGAGTGTTCCCACCTAGCAGAAGAGGTATCTGTATCGCAGCAAGGGGAATGCTGCAAGCTCTGGAAAAGCACACCACCACCAGTTAAAACCGAGCAGCATTTACCTGGGCTGCGGGAGCAAAATCAGCCAAGCCCAATAGCATAATATTAACACATCCAAGGGGCTGTGCTTTAGTTAAAAGCAGGAATAAAGCCAGACTCCCTACATACATTGGGGGTTGGACTAGATGATCTACTAAGGTCCCTTCCAACCCTAGGATTCTATGATTCTAGGATTCTATGATACAAAAAGCCTCTTTTTGTCACATTTTCCTTCCAACTGTGGGTCCAGCAGGGCAGATTTGCTCTAGTTGTCTTATCCACAACCATGCGTTGTACCCAACTGTCCCTTCACAGTGTACATGCAGTTGCTAGCAATGAACTCCCTGCTGCTCCCCCCAAAGCATCTAGTAGCTAGAACTACCCCAGTTCTGAGCCCAGACTGTTTTGTACGCTATTGGGAGTCTCAAGTAAGGCATCGACATTTCAAAGAGCTATATATAGTAAAGGTAGTGCCTAGGTAACATCCACTCTGAAGTAACAAGAAATCCATGTGAAATAGTCTCACTCCTATTTGAATTTCCTAATTCAATCTGAAAAGCAGATGCTCTAAAGGAAATGACTGTCAGTTATCTGGTCAGATTACCACGATGGTTTTTCCCTTCAGTGGTTCCTGTGCTGGCAGAAGGTTCACATCAATCCGACACTTCTGAACTCACAGGTGATCGCTCAAATAAGCCCCTTTGATTTTAATCATTTGTCTAGCTTTTGTCTATACATTTAAGTGCAAGGGCAGTTATTGCTAATGCTCCTGAGGGTACCAATGTACCACTACCTGCATTTCAGCACAGCAACGCCAAAGGCTGAGCTATCCTCTAAAGCCCCACATTCACAAGGTGCAACAATTAAAGTGCGTGTCAAAGGAAGTTTAAAAAAAAAAATAAATCAAACCTCGTTTTTGGTGTAGCCTAAATGATCATCCAGAATTTCAGGTAAACACTAAAGGCATTGAAAACTTGGCCTAACAAATCCCAGTATATCGGAAATAAGCCACAGCTTTGTTTAGATATTTTAAAAAGTAATTACTTTTAATCCTAAAAGATTGAGTTAAAGTCCTTTTACCATGCAGAAGAGCCCAAATCAACCCTCTCCTGGGTGGCAGAAACCTCCTTGCAAGAGCTTGGCCTCAAGCACCTTAATTCATGGTTTGGTGAGCAGTCTGTGTCACTCAGCATTTTTCCTAGATAGTTTTCCCATCTTGGAAAGTATTCCCCTAGATAGTATTCCCATCTCGCAATAAATTCCTTGAGGAAGGGGATCACCTGCTTCTCAGTAAACCTGCCTCTTAAGCTGTTTGGGGAAAGACACCCCAAAAAGACATCTCTGTCACCCCAGCCACGCAGGGCCTGGGAGTCTGCACGCAAGGCTACAGCGTTTGGAGCAAGTGAAGTACAAACAGTATTAGCTCCGGAGGTGCTCCTGGGATGTGGGATGTGCTTCTCGCTTTGTCAGTGTGAGCACTGAGGATATACCACAGCAGCAGAACCACCGCTCCTGAACACACTGACCTTGTCCAACACTTTCACACAGTGGGTCTGGGCTGGACAAACTCAGGTCTGGGCTGGATAAACTTTCCTGGATCGTGGAAGGGGCTCCATAACAGTGTCTGCAAGCAAAATAAACTTGTGCAAGGGCAAACAGCTACTCTTAGAAGCGCGTTAATCAATATACACACTTGCTACTATAATTTTGACTGGGAACAGCAAAGAATTGTTTTGATTTATTTCCTTCTCATTTTCATAGACAGAAAACATCTATTGTAATCATGACCTGAAAGCAATTTGTTTCCCTGCCAGATTATGAACAAGCAGAGTTATCCAATTACCACACTCACAATAAAAAAAAAATACTTACAAAAGACTCTTTCATCTCAAATTCTCTCTATAGGATTTACTTAAGTCACCAGCAAATGAGCTGGTATCATCTGGAACACTGGGAGCATTTACTGATATTAAACTTTGCAGAGTAAGAAGTTTGTTGCCTTTTATTTTAGCACCATAAAGACCAGGGGAAGGCATCGATATCTGAGAGAACTATTTCAATGGAGCTGCCAGATCTCAACCTACAGGATGACAGAGATACAACAGAACCACAGCCTCTGCAAATACCTCGCTCTTCCAAGAGCACATAGTTGGCAGCATTCCTTTCTCCACTAACAATGTGTGAAATAACGATAAGAGAGGGGCAAACTTTGAAAAATAAGATGAACAGATTTTTCCACAAGCAAGACACTGCTTCCAACGCTTGGTCTTAATTATTAGACCAAACCAAGCTGTGAGTAGGTGTATGGAATGGGAAGAACCCACCCAAATTTAATTGAACAGCAGCTGTGCTAAGTTCCAGAGGGCTCAGGTAAGTGTCTCACTGTAATCACCACCTTCACCAAGCCAGCTCCATCCTTCCCACCTCCAGCACCAGGAGAAAGCGCTGAACTACCACCAGGAACGGGGTCCCTCCGGACTCTTGACATGTTGCACTTCAGCAGCTGCTTCCATCAAGCTTCTGTACAACACAACTGATTTAGTCCCTCTAAACCCCTTCCCAGCCCTGCTCTCCACATGTTGGAGCTGAGGAGATGAGGAGAGAAGGAAGCCAACGCTGTGCCCGAGGGCAGAGCACACCTGGGCCACCCGCCCCCTCCCGCGCCCCAGCCTTCCTGCCCTGCAGCATCCCCCTTTCAGCTCCAAAGCTCCCACGGGATCCGGCCACTACCACCAACCCCTCCAGAAAACCTCAAAAGGCCCATCCATCTGTGCAAGAACACAAAAACCAAGGCTTGGGCATGAAGTGTTTAAAAGGAAAAGTGTAGTAAATGAACAGCCCTCTGACAGCTACTGGGGCTGTGTCACGCCAGCCTCGGGGGCTGCAGACCTGGGCTCCCATTCTAAGTGTCCAGACCCGTGACGCTACTTTAAACCAGGAGAAATCCCGCTCAGTTACTATATCCCGATGCTCTGGATCAAGCCTCCCAGCTGGCAGGAGCCAGCTGGCCCTCCTGCAGGGCCCCTGCGGAGCTGGCTCTCCTGGAAGCTCTCCAGTAGTCCCAGCACGTGTGAGAGGACACAGGGGATATTTTTTATTTGTGCCTGGAGTTTCTTGACGAGTTACCTTCTTATACAAAGGGAAAATAACGTGAGTTATTGAATGACAGGTTTCCAGGTCTTTAGGAAGAGCAAATGAAGAAGTCCAAGTTAATTTTGTAGCTGGCGATGCCCTGAACCCCAAGGCAGAAGGAAGGGCTGCACCACCTCAAGTACTGGCAGGGCACGGGCATCCCACCTCTCTGCTTTTGGGTAAGTTTCCTTTCCTATGTTCCTCTAATAAGTCGACAGTAGATTTTTTCATCCTATGACAGGCTCCTTCCCAATGAAACACTACCTGGAATAATTTGCCAAAGACTACATAAAAGCTAATCCTTACACAATTTAGCCTGTTCTCTTCGTAGGTAAGGCAATAAACCCCCAGCCTTTAAAGCTTCCAGACATACACAACTGCACTAGAAATTAATAACGCTATTTGCACAGCAATTTGTACACAACAGCCCCCATCTGCTTCACTGCTTCTCCTGACCAAGGCTTTAACATTGCAGGCACAAGCAAGAGTTGCTTTCCTGGAAGTGAGGATTTTTGCATGTCTGAAAGACACAGCTCACAGCACCGACAATTCAGTACTAGCAGAAAAAGCCCTTTTATCTTCCTTATTTCCTCCTACGCAGCCAGCCTCCTCCATTTCCCTAGTATTTTCATTTGCACCATTTGACTACCAAGCAAGCCAGCCAGCTGCACTCCTGTTCATTAGCCCCCTTTTAATTAGTGGGGCTCACCCAGGCTTCCCTTCCCCTCCCTCCCATCGGCTCCGAGGAGCCACTCCTCAACAGGTCGGAGATATTGCACCCAGTGAGCTAAACATTAACAATTTATGATGCCTTACCCATCAGCGATTAAGTCAAAGCTGCTGTTCATTTCAGTCGTATCAACTGATTTTAACGCACTTTGCATGTGACTCATGAAAGCACTGACACAGAGGCACTGCAAAACCAGTAAACCCAGCAAGAGGGAAGAGCCCCCCACTGCAGAGAGAAACTGCTGCTCTGGAGCAGTTCGGAGGCTTTCCGTAACTGAAGTGGTGAAGTCAAAGGGCTCGGAATAGGTGGATGGTAAAAGTACGAGGAATCGGGCTGGTACCCAGCATTAGGAAACTCTTGTTCTTCCAAAAACTGCAAATAGCTGCCCTGACACCTTTCCCTCTCTCTGAGCCCCACCTTTAAATGGAGCAATAGCTTCAAGTGAGGACATCCAAATACCTCTCTTCCTGAATGGCTGAAATACAGTATTTCCTTTTTAAAAAGAGGAATAAATCTCAGCCTAAAAAAATACTGCAGACACTGCCTTCCTGCAGGATGAGGGGGATTTTGTAACTTGTAAATTGTATTTTACAGGACTTGATTTAGCTCTGAGCCCAAGTCCCAAAATAAGCTCTTTAACCCATGTGCTGCTTTATGATTTCATATCTATAAATACTCGCTCGGAGCTAAGCAGGTTTCTGCATTAAGACCCACATCTGTTTCCTCATCACGGCACTTCCTCCCTGGGCTCCACCACGGTGACCCCGTCCTTGGAGCAGGGGTCCCAGTCCCACGGGGACAAACAGGCTTTCGGAGGGGCAGACGGGCGATACAGCCATCTCCCCAGGCCATCAGCCGCGTATAACCTGTCACCAACACAGGGACCAAGCCCCTTGCCCATTGAGAGGAGGCTTTATGGAGAAGGTACCAACTTCTCATCACGAAACTCTGAGCTTCTGCTAGTGGAGACTTCAGAAATCACGAGCACGGAAGGTCTGCAAGGGATAAATAACTCTGTGGTCTACTAGTTAAAAATTAGAAGGCCCAGCTTCCCCAAGCAGAGGTGAAATTGCCTGTACAGCTCCTGACAGCATCCACAAACAAGCACTAGCATGTTTAAATGAGGCCCGCAATGGCTTTGCAGGCACATTCGCTGCAGTTACAGCGTTCACCACCTTTAGCACTACGTGCCCAAATTGCTTGAGAGCAGGTTTGGACAGAACAGACGTCACAGATGTGTCCTGCAGGAGACTAGTTCTGGGCATAACTCACGCTATTTGGGAGCATTGTCCTTCATCTGCTGAGGGAACACAGCCAGGGCTCAGCCCCAGTGCCCTGACACCTTGGTCAAGGGATATGGCTTAGGAAAAAGTGAATGAAAAAGCTGGAGTCTCCAGTGTATTCCTCGAGGTTTCTAAAACGATTTACACCACTGGGCTTCCAAAGGGCAAGATCCCAATCCTTAAGAGCCCTGCCACATACACCTACAGATAGAATCATTCAGGTTGGAAAAGACCCTTGGGATCAAGTCCAACCACCAACCCCACTCTATAAAGTTCTCCCCTACACCATATCCCCCAACACCACATCGAAACGGCTCTGAGACACATTCAGGGATGGTGACTCCACCACCTCCCTGGGCAGCCCATTCCAGTGTCCGACCACGCTTTCTGTGACGATCCAAGCAGGGGAGTTCCAAGTGTCCAGATACTTTGCTGATGGAGAACCACAGAATCATTCTGGTTGGAAGAGACCTTTAAGATCGTCAAGTGCAAACATTAAAAGAAGAGAAGGGAGGTTTCTGCCTCCCCCGAGCCCAGCGCACGCTGGGGCTGGGTTACCCCAGCAGCACCAACACCACGTTCCCATCCCACAGCCCATCGGCTTCAGGTGTTTGCGAGATCCCATGCTACAGAAACGAAGAAAAAGTTAAAGAACCAAAATTTGTCTTAACTGACTAAACTTTACCTTGGCTTTGAGCAGTGCCTTTAGCTTAGTGGGTTATTTTCTTCTCCTGACAAAAATGGACTGAGTTTAGCGAGCAGAGTCCACAAACCCTGCTGCCTGTACCGTCCAGCTGAACCAGCTCCAGTAACGCACGAAATGCCAGCCATCACGCTTTATCTTTGTTTCGAGTTTTAACTCTCCATTTAGAATTTAATCTAAACAACCCATTTGCCAAACAGAACACCGTCCCAACTCATGCTGTTTTAATTTCCTCAGAAAGAATCCCATAATACGCTAGGCAAGACATCAACAATAATTAAACCCAACAGTGACTGAAAATCAAATTTTCGGGGCCTTGCAACAAGCCCTAATGAGTTCCAGACTTGCCTTCCCCGACTTGCTCAAACTGGTTGTGCGGCACTGCCAAGCCAAATTAAAATTTGACAGTATTCCACCCCATGCCCAGAAAAAAAGTGCCCTTCGCCTGCTTCAGGAAATTAAACAGCCGTCTACTGCGAGGAGGCCCATTTGTCTTTGGGCATTTATTATTCAGACAGTGATCCAAGGTCTCTATTATTTTTTTTTTCCCCCTTGTTTTTATTATGTCATTTCACATCCCTTTGGAAGTGCAAACTAGCTGGGACTTCTGGTTGGATTATACCACATGCCTGGTGCCAGTTCAAGGTGCCAGGAGACAGGAGAGCTGCCCAGACACGGGGCACCCCCTTGCCCCACGCAGGGACACGCTGCGCCCTTCCACTGCAGATGAAGGGCTTGTGCTAATCCCTCCATAGATTTTAGTGAAATTAAAGATGACACCTTGTCCTTGGCCGCCCCACCAAGGGGAGGCAGGCATCCCTAAGTACCCAGCCACACGTTTTGGAAAGGCTCTCATGGTTTCTGCACTCCCAAGCCTTTCAGGTGCCCGGTACCATGCTGCTGCACGGCCCCCCCTGCTCCAGCTCCTGGGGACGATGCTCGAGAAGCTCCTGGGAGATGGGTCTAGTGCAGACAGAGCTTTGCGGGGCACGTTTCTGCTCCACAGCCCGGACTTGCTGAGCCCTCATTGCTGTCCATGTCTAGATCCGCTTCTCTGCTGCCTCCCACAGGGGAGCCCCCCAGCCCAGGGCTGCTGGCAGGGGCTTCACCCTGCTCAGGCCCCCCCAAGTGAGGGGAAACTGAGCTGCCCACAACTGCCCACAGCCCAGCAAACACCACACAGCCCACAGCTGCTAGTGCCCAAGAAAAAGGGTCACTTTTCACTCTTGTGGGATCAACCTGCACTCCGCAACTGGGAAGAGCTCCCCGAGGGCCTCCAGCTGTGCCCTCCCCACAGCAGCCGCGGCAACCAGGACCCTACGGACATGGCGAAGGGTTATCAGCAACAGGGACCTGCCAGCAGAGGACACACTGTTCTGAGTCTCTGGGGGTGACACACCAGGGGAGACCTTCCCAAGCCCTGGCCAACCGCACATACCTGCTGGGACAGGGTCACCCGCAGTGGGCAGTCACGGGGGACAGCGGGGACAGGGAAGGTGGGCAGAGCTGGAAGGAGGAACCCCTCACTCCCACCCAAAAATAGGTATTTCAGGCAGGATGCACAGGGCAGGAGCAACATGCTGCAGAGGGGGACACAGCCCCAGCCACCCAGACAGCACCACAGTGACCCCTCCACAGCCAAACACCACAATTTACCTGGGGTGACCTGCAAGGAGCATCCAGTTTCCCACAAAACCAGCTAATAGTTTTTCTTGAGACCCAGCAGTGGTCCAGTTCAAACCTAAGGGGACAGCGGGAGCTACACCTCGACAGCAGGGACAGGGAAGCTCCAAGGACAGCGCTGAAGAGACTTCTCACAGAAGTTCACGGCAAAGGGTGCCATCAGGAAGGTCTGGGGGTGTTCCTGCGCCCCAGGAGCCCCATGGAGGCCAGTCACAGGGCACAGCACTGGGCACTGCCCAGTCAGGGCCATCTGGCATCAAGAGATGGGATTACAACAACGTGGAAACCGAGAAGCGCTGACATTAAGTGTTCAACTCATCTCCTAATTATGCAGTGACAAAGGTACAGCGAGTAAGGTCATAAGAGCAGCTGCTCCCTGGCAACCCATCCCACACTTATTTTTTATTCAGCAATGAAAATCCCTTCCATTCGGCTGAACACCATGCCAAGAGGGACTTTCGGTTATTCTGGTGCTTTTGCTCATCAGCAGTCACGGTGGCAGGGATGCGGGTCATCCCGGGGAAAGCCAGCCTTCGACAGCCCCGGGACCAACACTTCCAGAGGGTCTGACAGGGGACAGGCAGCTCCCCCAGGGACACAAGCTCCGAGCAGCGCTGGTCAGGGGCTCGGGCCATTAATTTAGGCAACAAACTGTTGCTTTCCCAGTAAAAAAAAGCTTGGTTGAAGTCGGTTTCTTGCAGAGCAAGAACAACCCCAGGCACATCCCCGGGCAGAGGAGCGATGCAAGCACTCCAGAGATCACCTCCGCCCGCGCGGTGACACGCCACCTCTTTGCATCTGCTGCTCCAGTGCCCTGCTCCAAACCAGTACAACAGCAGCCACTGGGCCAGTTCAGCTCCGGGGCTTCCGACAGGGACACACGAGCGAGCCAAAGGGGAGCAAACTGCCGGAGCCGCGCACACC